>JAJGOT010000310.1:375000-460000 GCA_022457155.1 Cladopsammia gracilis | reverse complement strand
TATCTTTACACCTATCAAGGAAACAAAATATGTGAGCTCGTGATCGAGAGGATTTAATTGATCCAGTTGTTATTTTTGTAGGATGCAGTTAAACTTTTTGATTATAAAATCAAAGAGTATATAAACCGCACATCCTTTCCTGATAAATGTTCAAATAAAACGAGGGAACTAAAAATGGAGGACATTTTTACTGCCACTGTCACCTTCGAGAAATTTGCATTAAGATTTGGCCAGCATCACCTCATTGACAAGGATACACCCATCATTCGATTAACTAGCAAAAACGTGGGTAAGTAAATCGAATTTCTCTTGTTTTGTAATCTCTTTAGTAACATCTCTTTGCTTTCGTCACTTTTAGCGATTTGTTCTTCCTTTTTCAGAGTTAATCGTATCAATAACAAAATTCTCGATTTTGATTGGTCATCCGCGCGCCTATTTCTCACGTAATTGGCGCGCGGTCACGTGGGTGTCCAATTACAGCTATCCAATTACAACTTTTTGTAGCTGTAATTGGACACCTATGTTGCGCGCGCATCAATCAGTTGCATTTGAATGGGCTCGTTTTTGCTGTTTTCCTTCTACTTTCAAACTGACAGAAAATATCCAAGACGTTTTTAGTACAAAAGAGTCGACATAGCTTCTTAATCTTGAATTTGGTTATTGATGCGATTAATTAGTAATTGAACTTCGTGTCGTACAACTCAGGGGTAATCGTGCTCGTAATTTCAAATCGTCCTCGCGCTACGCGCTCGGCCGATTTGAAATTACTCGCCCGATTACTCCCTGAATTGTACTCCACTCAATCCAATTACTATTACTAATAAATCAAGCTTCTGGTCATAATCATGAAAACATGATATATCAGCCGGGACACTGTACCTTTAACCCTTTCACTCCCAAGAGTGCCAAAGAACAAAATTCACGAAAAATCCCAAATACTCATTTATTAAAATATTGAAAAATTAATAGTACCATGCAAAAGTACTGCTGAAGAGGTTTCGTTTGAATGGTCACACCATAGGATTTCGTCAACAGACTCAAAAGTTAGAACAAATGGTACCATGCAAAAGTACTGCTGAAGAGGTTTCGTTTGAATCACGGTCACACCATAGGATTTCATCAACAGACTCAAAAGTTAGAACAAATGGTACCATGCAAAAGTACTGCTGAAGAGGTTTCATTTGAATGGTCACACCATAGGATTTCATCAATAGACTCAAAAGTAAGAACAAATGGTACCATGCAAAAGTACTGCTGAAGAGGTTTCATTTGAATGGTCACACCATAAGATTTCATAAACAGACTCAAAAGTTAGAACAAATGGTACCATGCAAAAGTACTGCTGAAGAGGTTTCGTTTGAATGGTCACACCCTAGGATTTCGTCGACAGACTCAAAAGTTAGAATTACACTACATGTCTCTATAATTGACTCTGGGAGTGAAAGGGTAAGTCAGTTGCATACAATATATGTAATGTAATTATGTAACAGTCACATATAGATACTTCCAATTTCACGCTGAATGGCGGAGTTGGCTCAGTGGTCTGGTGGTAAGACACCTGAACGATTCTCAGGAGACCCGGGTTCGATTCCCGGCTGAACCACATTTTCACTCATTTCTTTGTTGTTACGATTTCTATTTCCACACATACTTCTTAATTGATATTTGTCAGAAATCACGTGCACTGTGAATCGCCTTCTGAAGGGAATAACTTATAACTTGGTGATTCAAAGATAATGGGGCACTTTAAGTTGTTTCAATATTTCCCAGCCCAAATTCACACTCAGTACTTACTATACTAGTGGAGACACGGTGGTCTAGTGGTTAGCGCGTCGGACTTTCAACCTGAAGGTCGGTGGTTCGAAGCCTGGTCTCTGTCGCCGTGTTGTTTCCTTAGACAAGAAACTTTACTCCACACTGTCTCTCTCCACCCAGGTGTATAAATGGGTACCGGCGACAAAATGCTGGGGGTAACCCTGCGATGGACTAGCATCCCATCCAGAGGGGAGTAGCAATATTCCTAGTCGCTTCATGCTACAGAAACCGGGTTAAGCTCCGGCCGTGTGAGTCATCTGGCTCGTGTTTTACTTTACTTACTTACTATACGTATTTACTATACGGGACTTTCCCCAAGCTCCAGGTGCATAACGTTTAGGATTTGGGCTTTTGCTTTATTTTTCTGCACGTTTTCTCGTGCACCTTTTTGTGAAAAGCAGTCGCTACAACACGAAAAAATTTTGCATTTTGTTATAAACTTTACTAATTAGGTATTAAATATTTTGTTTCAGATTTACAGATCAGGAGAGCTTTCTGCGAAAATGAGAGCGACTTTTATTTTGAACCGGAACCACAAGGACAAAACTACATCAGGGTTCCTTCAGAAAATTTTCAAAATGGTATAAAAGCATGATATTATAAATTTAAATTTAAATAGAGTTGTCACTATGAGGCCGGTCTCCTTGGGGTAAACTAACAGCCATTAAATGGATTGAATTTTGATCGTAAACCAACAAATAAAGGCTCTCTATTGCCATCAACGAAGGGAGAGGCACTAGGGCTTGGGTTCAAAAGTCAAAGTTCACATGAGTGGAGCCTATACCTATTTGGGTCGATCTAAACTAGCGTTATTAAATTTCTTGAGCCGAAATTAGTTGGTTAAACCAGGTCACCCTGTGATGGACTAGTATCCCATCCAGGGAGGAGTAGCTCCAAGTCACTTCATAGTTTATAAACCAGGTCACCCCGTGATGGACTAGCATCCCATCCAGGGAGGAGTAGCTCCTAGTCACTTTATAGTATGTAAACCAGGTCACCCTGCGATGGACTAGCATCCCATCCAGGGGGAGTAACAATACTCCAGTCACTTCACAGTATATAAACCAGGTCACCCTGTGATGGACTAGCATTCCATCCAGGGGAGTAGCAATACTCCTAGTCACTTCATAGTATACAAACCAGTTCACCCTGTGATGGACTAGCATCCCATCCGGGGGGGGGGGGGGAGTAGCAATACTCCTAGTTGCTTCATGCTACAGAAACCGGATTAAACTCCGGCCGAGTGGGCTACCTGTGGCTTGTATGCGAATTTATCCTTCCGTTCTATTATTGAGAGCTATTGTTGCCGAAGAAATGCTTATTTTGGCTTTTTCTACAGTTTTCGGGATTTACAATTATTTTTGTTTAGAGCAGTTGAAAAAATATTTGTAAGGATTGCTTTGTCACTTTTATTTTAATTACAAACGGGAATTTTCAAATATGAGATGAAAAGGTAAATAAAAAGAAAATAGAATGCCTTAACTCATCATTCCAATGGGTCATTTCATTTTCATTTACTAACGTTTACCTTTATATATTTAGGCTCAGTGCTGCTTGGAGTTGTGTACAAATATCTCCATGAACTGTTTCTCGCAAACCAGACCAAAACGAATGCACTTAACGAGACCAGGTTGGTCACTTATATTAGCTAGAGTTTAGATAATCCACAAGCGAGAGCTATAGAATGTATCGTGTTACATCCGGGAGCAGCCAAACGGCGCACCAACAAGCAGGAAAAAAGACGGAAGACTCTCTTTCGCGCCTATTTCCCCCCCCCCCCCCCCCCCCCCCACGGTTTTCTTTAGCGCATCGCCTGACCTTCGCTCCTCATCATGTGGGGGATTTAAGGCAGGGAGCTCAGGGGGCGTCCTGTTACACCCCGGACTCCCGTCATACAGGAAAGTCTAGAAAAGCCAGGGGCTCATACACCTTTTTATGACTTTTTCGTTTATTTCAGCAAGAGTCTAAACACCATCATAATGTCGGCAACAATTTATCCTCAGCCAGTTACATTGCAACGAAATGTGACCCTGATGTTCTCGAACTTAATGGTAAACTTCATTTACTGTTTGTCCAAACACATATTATGTTACCTATTTACTTTATCTTCTTGTAGATCGAGTACGATTATATGACGAGTTTTAGTCCCGACTGAATGTCGAGATGCTAAAATTATGTTAAAATGATACGATTTATTACTTTCTTTTACGTTGAATTCCATTTCGGGTGCAACTGATCATGAAATAGCACCGGTGCGGTTAGAGTTAAGAAGGGTTAGAAAGTTCAGTTCATAAAAAGTTACCTAACCCTTTGGAGCCTGTGTTGAACACGACCACATCAGCTCCGCTGTAATTTTTATCGTGTTTAAATAAATAAATGTTGTTGTTGTTGTTGTTGTTGTTGTTGTTGTTGTTAGTTGCCTTCATGATGCTGAAAAGACTGAAAAGAAAGAGTCTACGACATGTTAACAAAACGCATAAGCAAGAAAATACATTTTCAATTCACGCTAAATCTTGAACTCTTATCGTTATATCGCTTCTCAAAGACGTAGCCTACAGTCTGCAATATCGGCAGTGATCTATAATCCAACGATAAAGTGAGTTAAGGCTTTTGAAACTAATAGAATGATGTCACTTTGTCTATTTTCAGGAAGCAACAAGAAACAGAGAATGTGTGTTTTGGAACTTCTTAGGAAACAGGTGAATTTTACAATTATTACGACAGTTAGTTACGTGAAACCTTTTAAAATGTTTAAAATTAGTACTGGGCCTGGAAGAGAAACTTGTTATCGGCTTTATTTGAAAGTTTTGGAAATCACAGGACCAGATGCTGCTCCTTCGTGTGTCCGCTGTTTTACCGACCGGTTTCTCGTTCTATACGAAAGAATCAATGATTCCGTACCCAGCGGAATTTTGCCGGGTTTTTTTATCCAGTGATATTCTCAGATGTGTCAAAAAGCATTTTTTCTCAGTGACAGAAATTCTTGCAGTGAAGCTAGGTTATATAATGATATAATAAAATGTTTCCTTCTTTAGTCCCGTAGGTTGGTCAGGACAAGGATGTGATGTAAAATGGATGAAAGATTCCAAAACTGGGTGCAGCTGTAATCACTTGACTCACTTTGCAGTTCTAATGCAGTTTGATACCAAATCTGCGGAACATAACAATGACAGAATTACCGTGGTAAAGTGAAAGCTTCGTTTACAGTCTCCGTATTGCATTTCTGGGATCATCAGCAAAATCAGTAATAGAGATCGAATTTGCCGAAAGACCTTAATTAATGTGACATAGTTGACATGAGTAATTTCTTTAGGTAAAATGAAACATTTTTTTATACACACGTTTCTACAAAATAAGTGGAGACATGATGCTATGTTGCACATTGGGACAAAGGTCAGCAGCTCCAGGCCTGGTCTTAAACAAGTTATCACTCCGCACTCAGGTGTACATAAACGGGTACCGACAAACATTCCCCATCCTTAAGGGGGGTGGGGTCTTCAGAATTAAGCATCAGGCTGTGGCCCGCCCTTGTCACGTGTGGAGCTGATAGAAACTAATACGACGATAGAAACTAAAAATGATATGGCGCGTACCATTTGTCAGAACTGCTCGGCCAGACTGCTCAATTAGAACGTAGTATGCACACTTTTGATGGATTTAAAGGAGAAGGTCTTAAAAAACGCATTCCATTCTGGTCTGGATGAGCAGTTCTGGCAAATGGTAAGCGCCCAACGAGATCAGAACTAGAACCAACCTGTAAAGTTGCATACGGCTTGTCAGCCTTATTCTCATATGTAATTATTTTTCCATTTTATCGATCTCTCCAGTACTAACCCTGTTAGTCGCAAACAGCACACGCGCAAAAAGAAGACTTAGAATTAAATGTTCACTTTCGATTGATACCTAAAAAAGATAAAATCTTGAGCTCAAGACACACACACGATCTACTGAATGAAGCAACTAGTAGTATTACCGCTCTCGTCTGGATGAAGGAGCAATATATAGGCTAATACTGTATCACTATGCGTGCTCTAGGGCGCGGTAGGCCTACACCTCTTCGGAACCTCTAATTTCATTCGACCTGGATGAGGTGCAACTCTATTGTTTTTAGGGCTAGGGTCCATTGTTGTCTTGTTTGTTCTGTTGTTTTCTTAGTCAATCCTGTGAGGCGTTACGAAAGGTGCAGGTCTGCCCCTAGGGCGTGATAGAGAAGAAAGAAAAAAGATAAAAAAAATAATGGAAACGTTTGGATGACGACCTATTCTCCTTCGCAAGTTGAAGGGGCTAAATGTGATGATGATGATGATGATGATGATGATGATGGTGATGATGATGATGATGATGATGATGATGACGATGATGATGGTGATGATGATGATGATAATGATGATGATGATGATGATGATGATGATGATGATGATGATGAATGGTTGGGATGCTAGTCGTCCATAGGTAAACCAAGCCAGTGTTCATTATATGACTGGGTGGAGGGAAACGTACAGCGTGTCACGTGCGTTTTCCTGGCGGCAGACCGGGCTTGAAACACGGACGTTCAGATCAACACTTAAACTTTACTTTAAGCTTAAGCTTTACTTTAAGGAAGTGCTTTTGACAATTTATTATTATCTTTACTATCCCTTGATGCTTATCATTTTCTCGTTTTTCTGATAAAGGCAGATGAAAAGATATTGGATATACTTACTTACGTGGGTCTAACGCTTTCTTTGATTGGAATAACACTGACAATAATCTCCTACGTTTTTCTGACGTAAGTATAAATCTTCTAGCCCGAAATGTCTGAGTATTTATATTTTCTGTTTTGGATATTTATTGTTAATTGTTTGTTGAATTTTTTTTCATTGTGTTTTTCTTTTTTCGATCAGAGACATGAAAGCACCATTATCTCAGATTCGTATAAGTCTGGTCGCTTCCCTCGGAGCAGGACAAATCATCTTTCTTGCCGGCATTGGTGCGACTAAAAACAAGGTAAGAGATAACGCTTCATTATGAGACGTTTCTGCTTAGTACCTAGGCGCTTTTATCGTTTTCTTTGGTCGCGCAAAACGAGTGTCATTTAGCGTCGTCACCACTGACGAAAGAATCCAGGCGTTAACGTGGTAAGACCTCTTGAGACCGTGTGAACAGTTCTTTGTAACTAACTAACCTAACCCATCCACGTCTGTTACTAATAAAAAGATCCCATTTTGCCGTGCGTCTGGCTGCTCACTTATAGATGAAAATAAAACCTTTGTTTTATACAATAACAGTGAAGAAAAATTAACGGCTCGTAGCACTGGAATGTGATCATGATTGTCCTTTTCCCTAATTTCGGTATTTTTCACGGCACGAACACTGTTCGTTCGTCCATCAACAACGATGATGATGATGACCAAGACCTCTCCCTCGACGCCGTTGATTACGTTCTGTGAGTCCGGAGGTGACTGAAGAGACCAATCCGGGCACAAAAGCGTCTGCCAGATGTGAAACACATGAGGCCAGCAGAGGTTGATGAGGTGCTGACTGAGCAGGATTTACGCATTAAACGTTTTTCCTTGGCTGCCTCCGTACGCTTTTCTTCTGCTCTCTTAGGCCCTCGCTGATGAAACACGCTGTGTTTCGTCTTTTTTTATTGTCATCTTGTCTATGCTTTCACTTGCCCTTTCTGGAGTAATCTCGTCTACATTTTCAAAACCGTCCGCCTTGTTGAACTAACGAAGAAAGCCAATTTTCCATGACGTCAACTGTGCGTCTGTACTATAATATATCATAGGTAATGAGCAATCAAAACACGCGTAGAATACAGTATCTTACAAAAATAATTTTGGAAAAAAAAAAATGAAAACAAGTTGTTTGTTTGTCTCCCCTCCTTCTTTATTTGATCGGAGACGATTATTTGACGTCATAGTTTTCTATTAAATGTGTCTATTTTGCGCAAGTACGACCACATATATACCGTATAAGTATCTTAAATGTGGTACAGGCCTACGTATGTATGTATTACATATAACATCAATATGACATAAAATAACCATAATGGTAACTATTATATTTTATTTCAGGGTGTCTGTGTGACTGTCGCAGCTCTTATACAGTATTTCCTGTTGGTAGCTTTCTGTTGGATGTTGATTGAAGGAATTTACTTTTACTTGTTTGTTGTTAAAGTTTACAACGTTAGCAGAAAGATGAACATTTGCCATGGAGTGTCATGGGGTAAGTATGTGCTTGAAAATTTCCCTTAGCCTCAAAGGCACACTTAAAAGTCTCCCTTCCCATCGCTAGACTGCTAGCAGTCCCTCTCGGGATGGTCGAGCGGGCGGGCAAATACGCGATCGGCGATCTGAGCGCCGAGGGAGCGAAAAGTAATGCGAACCTAGCGGGCTCTGGGGAAGAGGCTCCTCCCCAGTTTTCTCTCGGCTCGTTAGCTCGCTCCAGTCTCACCGAGCTTGTTTTTGTGATTGGCTCGCCCGCTCGATAACTGAAAGGGACAGCTAGCAGTCTACCCCATCACCTAAAAAATAACACGGGGCAGTAGACGGATTTTTGTGTAAGCATTCCATTTTCATAGACACACTGTGCTAGACATCCCCAGAACCAAATTTACGTGTAGTTGAAGTTAGACCTACCTTGTACAGCGCGAAAAAAAGAAACACACATAACTATAACATTTTACTCCATAGCTTTCAGTTGAGTAGTAATACTGTACGTAGGAACTCTTTAACATCATGGCAGAACATTATTTTCAAATAACGGTGCCATGACTCACACATCATTCTCACTCCTGCGGTGCTGTTTATTATGCCCAACAACATGGCTCTATTGTTGTTGAAATTTTACGCACGTTTATTTAAATGAAAGCAATGGAATAGTTTTATGCCCGTCCAACATAAAGTAGTTATTTAATTTTGAGTGCTGTGTGACATAAATTAATCAGAAAAACTAACGCGGAGAGATGTCATCCTGTCATCATTATCAAGAAAATGAAGAAAATTTACATAAGTAAGTATATAAGACTGACTGCTCAAGTGAAGGCCGATCGAGCAGTACTTTTCGCTTTTCAGTACATTCAGGCCAGAGGGGGGGGGGGGGGGGGGGGGGTGACTCCCATACAAAAATGATTGGGGTGCTCGTCGTACCTTTCAGGGGTCAAAATTTGCAGATTGGAACCGCTTAAGATACTTTAAAAGTCTAAGATGACCACCATTAGAATTATCGCGGTACCTTTTAGGGTATAAAGCCGAAAAATATGACAGAATATCAATCAATTAACTTTATTTCAACACGGTAAAACGGCTCAGTAAAACTGTTTTTCAGACATGCCGTGCACTTAAATATAATCTAATCTAAATAATAACAAGAAAAAATATATATATATTTATATAGTGGCAAAACTGTTATACTACACTAGTGTAAATAATACTAATAAGATTAATAAAAACACTAACTACATCATAATATCCTCTATACACGCATAAAAATTTAGCTACAATCATAGATGCGTGTTATAGAACCAGAGGTTCTATTTTTGTTCGAGAGCTCTTTGTTCTTTGTTCGAGTTCGTGTTATTTTAGAATTGGTTCATCTTAGGGGTAGAAATTTATTCGAGCCACACCCATCAAACAAGATTATGGTACCCGTTTTTCAAAAATTTACGACGAGCATCGCGTCAGTTTTTCAATAGGAGTTCCCCCCCCCCCCCCGCCCCCCTCTAGGGCATTGAGGTATATTGATGGATAACTACGTTTATAACCATTTGCGAATGAAAACTCTCATCACTGTAGTAGCTTGTTTTATTTATTTTGTTTTACTCCATTTCAGGTCTCCCTGCTGTTATTGTCGTCTTATCGCTAATTATTGCTGCGAGAACTGACGGAATCGAGAGTTTTGCCAGCGATAAATAGTAAGACCTTGACTGCAGTAATATTAAAGTAAAATTCGTAAAGAAATAGTCGTGTGATTACAAAGTCGTCAGTCGTTTTACCAGTCGATCTGTGCATTATTTGTGCAAAGGTGAGCATTCGTTGGATGAACAAGAAAACATTACCCAACCTGAAATTTATAGAAGTGTGTAGAACTATTTTAGAACCCTGAAGCCGTCTCTCCGTCTTATTTTTGTCTTATTTTAGTTGCTGGATGTCTTCCTCTAACGGCCTGATCTGGATTTTTGTTTCATTTGTTATTGTAATTGAACTGGTAAGTACAGCTTACCCCAAACCAAAATTATAAATTGTTATCATAGAAACTTACTTTGAATGGGTGCCTTTGAAACGCCATAATTGCATGTGATGGTGATGTAGGCAACGATGACGATGAAAAATAAATTAATAATGATGGTAATTACTATGCATGATGATGAAGACGGCAATGATGTTGACGATACAGATGACGACGATGAGGTTGAGTTTTAAGTTTTGGTGGTAAGCGTAGGATAAATAAATTGTTAAGGGTTTGGTGGCATTGACGAAGACACGGTAATGACGATGACAATGACAACAAGAACAACAACAACAACAACAATCTTTATTGTGTTCTTTATACAAAAGTGCAGAGGAAATAAATTGTAAAAGAAAAAGAGCACAGCCACAACCACAACGATAATGAATGTATACATGAAGATGATGATGACGATAAAAATAATGAATATAACGATGATGATGACGACAATGATGATAAAATGACGTTGTTGACAACGAAAACGATGAATATGACGATAACGATGACGATTACGATTACGAAAACTATATTGGTGATGACGATGATGATGATTATGATTATCGTAGTGGTAGTGATGGTGGTAATCGTGACAAAGATCATCAGTATAATCCTCATCGTACAGACTTTCTTTCCACAATAATTTTACACGCATTTTCAACATTTAACAATGTCTGTTGTTGTTATTTTTGTAAGCTAAACGCATTAATTCTCGTGCGAGTTATCAAGGAAATGACAGCAATGCAACAAGCAAAGGACAACCATGCAGAACAGATAAGGTACAGCAAGAGTAATATTTTTGCGGGACAGTTTCATTTAAATAATGCTACACATAAGAACGACGGTAAACTTCATTGTTCTGCGGCATTGGCTCTTTCCCACATAGAATATCTTTGGTTTCAAGAGTAGAGGAGGGGCTGATGGTTCATAATTATATTTCAGTATAAAAATAAAAAAAATCCATTTCGGCGTCAAATAATTTTAGGAAATGTCCGTGCTTAACCAATCAGAATAGCAGAAGACAATAACTATGATGAAGTTCCCCAAATACGATATTTTTTACAAATTGCATGTTGTGCGATTGGCTCTCAAATGACTTGAAACCTTAAAAAAATAGACAAAGTGCACCTTGAACCTTAACTTTTAAGCGGTTTTTGAGTCTAAGCCAATGAGATCACTAGTTTTAACAGTGAAAAAGGTTGACATTCCATCGTACATTGCCGTTCAGCGCTTTCCTTCTTATATGCAGATCATTACTCAATTCAAAGGGGACAGACCTCAAATAAATGTGGCTACTAAATATATCTGAATTTCGTAACTGTTCATCAGTAGGATGCCCAAAATGTGTGCAATTCCAAAATTGGTTTCGGTTCCATTAAATCCTATACCAATTGCAGAACATTTTAGGAAGAGCCACCCTCAGTGTGAGCATAGTTACTGACAAGACATATTATAGGCCAGGAAAACAACGCAAAATAAATGTAGTACGTTAAATAACGAACTAAGCACACACCTCAACTAAATAAGCCAAGCACGCGCACAACTTAAGGAAAATTGCGCGCGCGCGGACCTGCATTAACCTGAATAGAAGCAATATAGAAAATAAAAGGGGGCGCTAGGATGATATAAAGGATCTAAAATAACAAAGGATACGGCGGTGTCTCTCAATTCTGGATTGCTAGTCTAATTTCTCGTAGTACAGTGCCATACTTCTCAATGATGGCACCGTGGCGTTTGAAGAATGATGATGAAATACGTCACGTTGAAGATGGTGTTTAGCCGAAACATAAGCTAAACCAGATGTCCGTTGGTCAAGCTACAATATTATTAACCTGTAATTCTTTTCCTGCAGACTTGGCGTCAAAGCATGCGTGGTAATGATTCCCCTACTTGGGATCACGTGGTTATTTGGCTTAATGTCTTCAACGCACAAAGCATTCGCCTACATTTTTACAATCTTCAACTCCACTCAGGTAAATTCTGGGCACAAGCTTGCCATCCTGCTATGATACTAAACTCAGATGAGACTTCATCCTGTGATCTTAGTGAGGCATACTGATGGGTTAAAGTAGAATTTGCAAACGGATCGAACTAGGAACAAAAATCGGCGAACAGAGAGATCCGTGTGTGAACTGGATATATTTCCCCTAGACCCTTACTAAGGAGCCTGTTCTCAGGCTTTTAGTGCCTCAAACATAATCCAGCCTCAAGCGTTGCCTTTTTCACGGGCGTGGGCGAAGGACACGTGAGGGTCTGGAAACAGGTTACCTGCTGTATAACGTCACGAATTGGCACCAAACATTGGGTGCGTGGAAAAAGAACGTCTGGTTGCTAAGGCTGAGTCCATCCTTTTTTAACAGCCCTCGTGTGTATGTTTTGAGCAATTTAATGTGACTTTAATTTTTTTCAGTTTAAAAAGCCCTAAAAGCCGCCTTTATTAAGACTATAGTTCAATAACTGATACAGTTATTACGAAAGCAAAGAATACCCTTTCAAAGAGGTTGTAAGCAGAAAAATGCGTCCAAAGGTCTCCGTTTTGTATAAATAACGAATCCCGTTATTCTATTATTGCTTTTTTTTAATTTCAGGGTTTCCTTATTTTTCTTCTACATTGTGTTAGAAACAGTGAGGTAAGTTTTTTTTTATCTTCCCTCCTTACCAAACCGAACACTATTTTGAAACTGTTTGTAATGTATTTTGACAAGCTACCGTAGAGTTCCGAAAGTAGCGGCCCACGTTATTTTCGGAGTCTGCAGACACAAGGGGCCGAGACTTCAGGGTAGCTGCTTACTTTAGGGGAGCTAAACTACGTGAGTAATTGAAGAAATAAAGATGATGGTAAACACAAACGGGGAATAAGCATAATATCACTTTAATTCTCTCTTTCTCGTTGATTCTTCGGTATTCTTCAGCATTCTTCGGTATTCTTCGGCATTCTTCTGTATTCTTCGGCATTCTTCTGCATTATTCGGTATTCTTCGGTTTTCTTCGGTATTCTTCAGCATTCTTCGGAATTAATCGGTATTCTTCGGTATTCTTCAGCATTCTTGGACAGTGGAGTCTCCATGGAGATGTCACTATGGTATCGATTGGACGGTTATTTTCGGGTAGCCCGCGGCCGTTTCGGGTAGCCCGCGGCCGTTTCATCATTAAGTAAAAGAACCCCAAAGTTTTCCCAAACCGACGTTTCAGCTCATCGAGTATTCGTAAACACAACGGCCGTAATGGCGGACTGACGGTTAACTCCCTTCTACTCCATGTATGCTATTACCAAAGTGCAACATATCAACAAATTCAAAACAAAAAATAAAAACAAACCCCGAGATTGCGCAGTACGGACTGTAATTCAGCTTTAACCCTTTTACTCCCAGAGTCAATTATGGAGACATGTAGTGTAGTTCTAACTTTTAAGTCTGCGGATGAAACCCTATGGTGTGACCATTCAAATGAAACCTCTCTGGCAGTACTTTTGCATGGTACCATTTGTTTTTCAATATTTCACAAAATATAATTTGGAATTTTTCTTGAATTTTGATTTTTGGCACTCTTGGGAGTCAAAGGGTTAGTCTCCCTAATAGTGCCGTTGACAATGACCCCAGTGGTGCTTTCATTTTTGTTAAAATCTATTTTGAATTTATCTTCAGATCAGAGATAGGTTCAGAAGAAGATTCAGAATGATTTTCCCAGCTGCAAGAGTTGGAACCACTGATGTTAAAAGAAACTCCAAAGTGAATGACAGCAGTGGGATTATCTCTCTAAGAAAAATTGAAATCATGCCAAAAAGTACTGAAAGCTTGGTAGAAGCTTTCTAGTACTGTTAAGAGAAAATAACCTAAGAGAATAGAACCCCGAACCCCGTAATAATTATTTTGTAATCTAATATTAGATTGCGCCCATGCTTTGAAGGTTTTTTGCATTCTCGGTCCCATTATGACCGCACGGTTTCTATTCCACATAGATCAAATATTATATATCATATGGCTCTCATCATTGCTGGAGGAAAATCGCGTATTGCGCGAGAGGCTGTGAAAATCAATACACCCGCCAACACTAAAATTACATGACGTCATTCAAACTGAAATCAGGTGTCGGACTTAAATTAACCACGCCACTCCATACAGTATGTCACCGAACTAATAATAGATAAATAACAATTTTCATTGGAAGAGACCCATGTATGGGGATCTGTTCTATTAGATTATTGTCTCTTGGTACTGACTTCTGCTTTTTAAAAGAATCTGAAATCCTGGGGTAGTGTTAGATTGTAGGTTCCGAATACTGTCACTTTTGGAAAACATTCGCTTAGATATATGGGACCCAAAATATGGGCAATTGTACCAAGAAATGTAAGGGAACTGACATCCATATCATCGTCTAAATGTTACATACGTAGAATAGACCTTGTTTCTAAATTGACTGATAGTAAATGTGACAACTGCCTTTTATGTAAGACTTAGGTTAGATTTTAGATTGTACATATTATATATAGTTTTATTTTAAATTCTTAAATTCTTAAATATTTTTTGGTAGTATTTAGTGTCCCCAGTTAGTGGTTGTATAACTGCTATTTTAGATTTGACACATGAATAAAGGTGGTTGTTGTTGCTGTAGCTAGAACCGCCACATCCCCTCTCTACCTTGATTATAACACAGGGCTTGTAGAATTTTCGATAGGCATGCTTTATTAATAGATTACAATTTCATTCACCCTAACTTTGTATATTCAATCTGATCATTTTGAGTTTTAAACCTTCAATGGGACCATATAGGAACTGGTGTTTTAAACATAACGAAGACTTTTCATCTTTATCATGCGACAAGGTACTGCACAATTTTTAAAGTATTTTGACAACTTGTGTCCCTGTTCTTTATTCTTCTATTTCGAATGCGGAGAAGGAATTTTGTAAGAATCGGCTTTTCAACATTCCTACTTTAAAAAAAAAGCCCGAAAAAAATCGCGAGCGGTGGCGAACCTAAGAAAGGAGACTTGGGGTGTTGATCAATAGACTACGAGTAGTCCCTCCTTTTTCCACAGGGATAGTAGAGCGAGCGAAACGCGAGCGCGCGTGAAAATCACTCCACGCGAGAACGGCGACGCGCGTCTCGCCTTTCTCGCGTGGAGTGATTTTCACGCGCGCTCGCGTTTCGCTCGCTCTACTATCCCTGAGGAGAAAGGAGGGACTACTCGTAGTCTAGTTGATCAATCCAAAGAACATTTAAGGTTTACAGCTTATCTATCTTCTTAAGTCAGGATTTCTTCCCATTTTGGTGCTGCTTTTAGTAGTATTTAATAAACATTTAGAAAAGAAAACAAAAATAAGAGAAGGAAAGAAAAGGCAACATATGTTAAACGAAGTGGTGCAAACTCGTTTTTATTCATTCTTGATTATCCAGTGTTTAGTGTGTAACTAGTAAAAACCAAGAGTTGTTAAAACATAATAAGAAATGTTTTTTTAAACTAAACAATGCTAAATAAACTCAGAAAGTTCAGTCGTAAACGGTTATCACGCATTCGTCATTCGCATTTCCAAATAGAAATCAAGCAAACAAAGAACTCCGATAGTCTAGCTAATCATTGAACTCTCATATAAAATGACAGGGGTGATTGACATACCTTTCGGGTTATAATTCGTCGTTTGGTGCCACTTAAGGACGTTCGCGCCCATTGCTACTGCGCATTCTTTCGCGCATGTCACGCAAACGTTAAAAGCCCATGAAATATCAACAGGAACGTACCCAACGCAAACTTTTTTCCACTTTTTAGAATGGAACGTAAAGAGCGTGTAGTTTCATAGGATAGCTGTGGAACTAGGCCTTCTCGGAAATGTCACGCAATGACGTGACAGTGCGAATAGATGGTCGTTTGAGAACTTTGCAGCCATTTTACTCTCTTGGATGCCAGGTGACCCCCATTTTTCTTTCCGTAGATCACTTCCTTTCCTAATTTTCTCCATTTTAACAAAAAACAGAAAAAATCTGTACGTGAGAAGTTACAAATATTTCGCCTTTTCTGCTCTCGTGCGACCAAAGTTTTCGAATGTGGACGGGCAAAACTAATATGTTTTCTTTTTCAAGGCCTATTCTTCCTCAATGAACGACATCAGATGCAAAAGTTTACGTAATAGACTTAGTTGTGTTGAATTAAGTACGTTTACCTGATCTAAATTTCACTAAAGCAGCTTCTTTTATTGCTTATAGTTGTTAGCTAAGATCGTCTTTAAATAACGAAAGCTTCTTAAAACGCATGGTCTTCAATGCGCATTATCTCGAAAACGAGCACGGTGACCCCCCACTTTTTTGGTCATTTTGGCAATAGTTGATCTTCACCTTACTGCATGGCAAGTTTTAAAAAAATCTGTACGTGGGAACATTTTGGGCGCGAACGTCCTTAAGGTGTTTAAATCGAAAATGACCACCACTTCAAAACAATGTTGAAGAGTTTTCGTCCTCCACAAATGAAGACGATGCACAATGTAAAGACATAATGTAGGTTCAACATTTCTTGCATGAAGTCGTCTTTTATCACGGCTTCGGTAGGGTGGTTAAAACAATCCATGCAGTGTTCGCTTAAAATAAAACAATGGGTTATGAAAGAGAAACTAGAAAAAGTACCTTTCAAGAGATGAAAACTTTTCTCTATTCCTTAGGGCCACAACGAGTTCTGAGCAGGGAGCAAGAACATTCCATATTGACGCAGCGTTTATTTAGGCTAGTTAAAGGTAGTGATCAACAGCAGGGAATCATTTGACCAGTATAATGCTTTTCCTCGTCATCTTGGAATTTTCTGCTCGTTGCTCAGGGAGACACATTGTGGTTGCTAAAAAAACAGATGATTTTTCACGCTCAAGTGTCGGCTGTACCATGCTAAATGTGTTGCTGCAATAACGATAGGTCACGCTATCTTGGTTGATTCTGTGACGCTAGGTATAGGTTTTATTGTTTTTTGTTGATTCTGAAACTCTCAAACGGTTCCCTGTAAACACTTCGAGGTTTCGAGTTGATAAACCCGCGCTGATGTGAAGTGACTGTTACATGTGAACTTCATGCTACAGTGCTACAGACACCGTTTCAGCAGTCTGTGGCTCGTGTGTGTCGGGTGACGTTACCACACTATGACATGTAAATAAACGCTGCCTGGAAATGATGATGATCATAATGGCAGTGATAGGGTCGATGAAGTTAGACAGAATCATGATAGATAGCGTGAACTAAACCAAATAACAAGTGCAATTTAAATGTGCTTTTATCCATGTTATCTCACATGAACAAGGCAGCAAGTATGGCAACAAACATGAAAAAATGTAGCTGAATGGACGTAGCATGGCTGTCATCTCCATCGTCGTCCCCATCATCGTCGTCTTCGTCATCCAAATCAATGACTGGGTCAAATTCAATGGTGTTGTTAAACTTGGGGCATCTGAAGGTAAATTTCTGTTTACCGCCTCCTATATCGTCGAACTTGGGAAATCCCTGAGGCATTTTTTTAGAAACACCGTCAACTATTCCCTGAAAGACAAGTAAACCCTGCTGTCATTCCCAAGAGAACCCAAGATGAAAAGAAGAAAAAACCGCAATGTTTGAACATTTATGACGTTTTTAATATTAACGCAAACACCACCAAACACCAAACCTCGTGACCTTTCTTAACATTTATCAGGCAACAATTTGATACGACACTTTATTGTTCACGTGACGTGATGTTTCCATAACAACAAGATTTTGGCAGGTATATTTTATGGACATTTGGATTCTTTTACCTTTTTATGAAACATTTTACCTTCATCGTCGTAACTTGGTTACATTTTTACACCATTTTAGCTTATCCAAGTGAAAATGTTAGTGACTGAAAAACATTTTTGGCCCTTCAAGAAATCGGGGACGGCCAAATTGTTAATACTTTGTTATACGGGGGGACTTTACAAGGATATCTCCGCTGGTTTGGTCCTTCGGTGTCAGTTATCGGTAGTTTCTTGGTGTTGCGGATGGTGTGATCACCAAATGACGTAAAACAAAAGATTCAAAAGACACTGAACAATACCCACACCACAACACAAAAGCTAACCAACAATGGCTTCCGCAACACCAAGAAACACCCCAGTTATCGCATAGTCAACAGATTATGTATAAGTCCAACATTTATGTGTGGAATATGTATAGGCAGGTGCCTATTACCCAACGATAGTCTCCTGATCTAGGTCTGTTTGGCCACACTTTGTTTCAGATGGCGCGTGATTTAAGATAACCGGAGTTCACAATAACTCATATTAACCCTTAAGTGTCGTTCGTAGGGACCATCCCGTATTAAGGACCCTCTACGATACAACGATTATGCACATGGACTGTTTCAGTGAGGTTACATGATGTACATGTATAAGGCGTGTTTCGTTTTCCGAGTGGATTACAAGTGATTTTAAATGTGTTGCCATTTTTATGTTGTTTTTTTTATTTCCCGAGTCTTCAATAACGTTTCGTGGACTAAAATGTAATTAAAGGGTAAACGGTTTTTGTTTCAAGATAGCCTTGCTCTTTTAAGTAAATAATTGCGTTCTCATATCGTCGAACGCTTTCTAATCAAAAAAGCACATTTTATAGGGGCACCTCATGGCTGAAAAATAGTATCCACTCCGCGGTCAAACGAGAGAAATTTGCAAAAGTTAAGCAAAGTACTTAAAAGTTAAGGTTGTCATTTTCAGTGTTTAAAGTTTAAAGTGTATATGACAGATTTTTTTTCATTTTCTCGTTGGAATCTACATGGCATTCTGATAAGAAAGTCGAAAAAAGATTTTCTATATCGATTTTTCTTGTCCGTGATTTAGTCGTCTAAAAACGTGAAATTTCACTTCCGGTGGGTTACAAAACCACGCAAGAAGAAAAACTGGAAATAGTCCGCTGTGACTTCAATACAAGAATGCCAGTCTCGCGGTTTCTCAGTTCCTCCGTTTTTTTGGTACGTGTTGCTTCAACCATACAGCTGTTTGATTAAACGTTGTCACTGATCGGTCTTACCCCTACGCGACCAGACCGAAAGGGAGTATGGGTGAATTAAAATGCATGATTAATTATTCTATATCGCGTTTACAACGGAGAACAAAACTCATGTTTGTCTTCGCGTGTTACGCAAAGACAACCAGAGTCGCTTCGATAAGAACGTTCCGTATTTTGATAATGTGCAGTTATTGAATGTGAATTGATTTCTCCCCATAATCCTTTTCGGTCTGGTCGCGTAGGGATGAGACCGATCAATGACAACGTTTAATCAAACAGCTGTATACAACACATCTCAATAGAACCATGTTTCTTCCTTAGGGCGCACCAAAAAATGTGATGCATGAGGAACCGAGAAACCTCAACACCGGCATTCTTGTATTGACGTCACAGCGGACTATTTCCAGCCTTTCTTCTTGCGCGGTTTTTGTACCCCACCGGAAGTGAAATTTCACGTTTTTAGATGGCTAAAACACAGAAAAGAAAATCGATATCAAAAAACTCTTTTCGATTTTCTTATAAGAACACCATGTAGATTCCATCAAGCAAATCTAGTAAAAAGATTTGTCATATACACTTTAACATATTGCCAATACACTGTCAATTTACCAAACGTTTTGAAAGTTTACTAAAAAAAAGTTCTAAGCGTTTAAAAACTGAACTGCAGAATTGTCGGCGCCATTTGCCAACGTAATTTTGATCAGGCGCAAAGAGTTTTGGTTATTTTTCAATGCAAAAAAGCTCATCATTTTGAGAAAAATTAACAGATAGTAACGTCAACTAATTGTTTTATAAATCCTTGCCCATATTTCCATTTAACATTAAATAAAATCCCACTAAATAAAACGAAAAACGCCTCGGACGTTTGACCGCGGTGGAACCCACTCCAGACCTCGCTTTCGTTCTCGTGCTCAACCCACCCCCAGCATCGAACGCACTCTTTTAATATGTGATTTCTAACCTCTTCAGCAACTCCAACTTCATCAGAGCCAATACGAATGATCGTCATGCATTTGGCTTTTCTTCCCATGCGATCGATCTTAGGGCAGCGGATTCCTCTCTTTTTGTCACCTGGGCGACGAGGACCTTCTCTTTTCTTCTTTTCTTCGTCGTTATCCCTTTGGAGTGGTTTTCCTTTTCTGTTTCGCATGCTGATGGCAACCTCCAGAAACTCTCCCACTTCGTTTCGTTTGCAAATGGAACCATTCGCATTTCCGTCGCAGAAAGTATAGTTTTCGACCTTCAAAACAAAACAGGTGTAGCATGTTACTTATACTTACTTCTTAGTCAATTGCCATAACTTCTTATTAATTGCTATTAAATTCTTTTTCGGAAATTAATGGTTGAAATGCCAACCGGATAATAATTTCCTTTGTGATATAAACTTTAGTGAAATACAAGGGCTTCTCCACCTCTCCTCTCCAGTTATAACCGTTTAAAGTCAGCGCGTTCATTTTGTGGATTGATGTCATCAATTACTGATGTATAGGTAAGTCTTCACAAGCCTAATGGCTCACAACTGCCGGAACTTAACACGGTTTCTGTAGCATGAAGCGACGGAGAGTATTACTACTCCTCCCTGGATGGGATGCTAGTCCATCGCAAGGTTACCCCCAGCATTATGTCGCCGGAATTCATTTATACACCTAGGTGGAGAGAGGCAACGTGGAGCAAAGTTTCTTGTCTAGGGAAACAACGCGAAGGCAGAGACCAGGCTTGAACAACCGACCTTCAGGTTGAAAGTCCGACGCGCTACCACTAGACTACCGCGCCTCCACAATTACTGATGTATGGTCTGGATCTCTGAAATAAGGCAAAACTGCGTGTGAAAACGAACCTTGATGAATAATTTTATGGTCCCTTTTTGTACTTCAGACGACTCATTCCCAAAGGTCACGTTTCCAGCTTCTCGAAAGATGTAAATGCGAAGAGTGAGATCGGCTTGTGGGTCTTTTAGGTGTGCCATCAGGTCAAGATGGGCAGTCTTTATACCTTAAAATAAACAAATTAAAGAAATAAAAAAAAAATTAATAAAGGTTTTAAAGAATGATTAATTGATTGGTCGATTGATTGCTTGATTGATTGATTGATTGATTGATTGATTGAATGAATGAATGAATGAATGAATGAATAAATGAAAGAACGAACGAGCGAACGAATGAATAAATGAAATAAAGGAACAAAAGAAAGAACGAATTGATGCATGAATGAATGAGGAACTGATCATTAATGAATAAATAATGAATGAATTAATAAATTATGCATGAATGGGAGGATGGATAGATAAATGGTTTGATTGATAGACGTATAAATTGACGGATAGAGTGAAGGAATAAATGAATGAATGAATGAATGAATGAATTAATGAATTAATTAATTAATTAATGATGCTACTGTTGTGTTAATCAATATTCTAAACTTACAACGGCTTTTAAATTTGGCTGTTGTGGAGCCGGGAAAAGGTTGAGAAAAACCAAAGAATTCGGAGGCAAATTTTCCAGACAGGCAGATTAACTTACCTTGAAACATAGCACTCTTGTTAAATGGAGAGACTCTGAAGGTTTGACTGGCTAATGTTCTCACGGGCTTACCAACATCACGTCCCCGATTGTCTTTCTGTTTCACATACATAACTTCCACAGTGAAGCCTTCTTTTGCGAGGTCTCTCCTCTTTCCAGATTTTGTTTTTCGCCCAAGAAACAACTTGCCTGATTCGCCCCTAACTCGGACGTTAATGTCCCCTTCCCCGAAATCTTCATCAGCAGTAGCAAAGGCTGTGTAATGTAATTTAGTTTAATGTCAAACAATGTTTTTTCCTTGTTTTGTTATTTCATTTAGCTACACAGCAACGTGTACCTCAGTAATTAGTAATTACCTCAGCAATTAGTAATTTAATTTTATTAATAAAATTTGGGGTTTTTCATAGATTTTGATCTTTGGCACTCCTGGGATTGAAATTAAAGGGTTAAATCTTTTTATAGCCTAAATTAAGGCTATATTAAAGAAATAAAAAACGCGCCGAGTGCATTATTGAGTTTTATAAAATGCTCAAGGAAATGCGCTCGCTATGATTGGTTAAACCGAGTTCATTATAACTCGATAAAGCACGCGCGTGACGTAACGTTCATGATAACCGTTTTTATTTTATAAAAGAAATAAAAAATCTTGTTCCTCGTGCATTGTTGAGTTATATAAGCACTTGGAGAACACTCGAGAAGTGCGAGAAGCACTCGCCTTTGGCTCGTGCTTCTCTGCACTTCTCTCGTGTTCTTAAAATTCCCGCGTGCTTTTATAACTCAATAATGCACTCGGCGCGTTTTTTATTTCTTTAATATAAGCACGCGGGAATTTTTAAGAACACGAGAGAAGTGCAGAGAAGCACGAGCCAAAGGCGAGTGCATCTCGCACTTCTCGAGTGTTCTTAAGGGGTGGACCATTAGAAATCCTGGGAGGGGGGTCAAAAAATTTTCAGTGTATGAATTTTTTTTTCGGCCTGAGTTTCCTGCAGGATTTTTTTTTTGGGAGGTGCAAGCCTGCAGGTTTTTTTTTTTCTCAGATTTTCTTTATAAATGCGTGCAAGCTCCAATTTTTTTTATACTTGGCCCAATTCATTTTTTGTATTAAACGCTGGAGAGTAGATTCAAGTCAGACTGTCGAACCGTTGCATAAAATATGTGGAGAAATAAGAATTGAGATGGAGTGGTCGAGCGCCGAAGGCGCGAGCCGCTAGGGGGGTGTGGGGGCATGCCCCACCAGAAAATTTTGAAATCTTGATGCTCTGAAACTCCATTTCTAGTGTTCTGAGACAACAATTTCTGTCAAAAATGTTTGGCGAATTGATGTGGCTTCTCGTCGCTTTGCGTCTCTTTGTGTGGCTCCACATACAAGTACTCGATTTCATTTTATATTTCTTGCTGTTTCTTTAGTTTATCTGGATATCAGAGTTAAGTATACGCAATTTCGTCTTTTTGTATAGTAAGTATTAAGAGAATTTGACGAAAATGACAGAACCGAATGTCAAAATCGGGATTTTTCCTATCCCAATCACATATTGGTCGGGATTCGGGATTTTCAAGCAAAATCGGGGTAATCTCGACGAAATCGGGACGGTTGGACAATCTGTAGAGCAGGTTACATATTTCATGATGTTTACAGTGTTTTCAAATATGTACATAAACAAGGTTTTGGTTATTTAACAACTATTCACCGAAGTGGAGGTGCCGGGTAGTGGTGGATATATATACTGAAACAGTCACATAATATAACGAAAATGATGCTTTTTAACTCATTTATTCCTGTCAATTAACGATTACAATTTTCGCGCGCAAATTGCTGGGAGGTGAATATTCCGAGTTTCAGTAGCCAATCCGAGCGCGCCAACAATGCTATCCACTGTTTCAGTATACATGTATACTAAATTAAGATATCGGTATATGTACCAGATAGACCTTTGAGGCAGTTTAAAATAAATAAATAAATAAATATATGTATATATAGCCGGTTAGCTTGCAGGATTTTATTTTTTGACGGTCAACTGCTTGCAGGAATTTTTTTTGAGACAATTTTCCTTTGCAGGATTTTTTTTTTGGTAATTGTCACCCCCCCTCCCAAGATTTCTAATGGTCCGCCCCTAAAAATTCCCAAGTGCTTATATAACTCAACAATGCACGAGGAACAAGTTTTTTTATTTCTTTTGTAAAATAAAAACGGTTATAATGAATCTTACGTCACGCGCGTACTTTATCGAGTTATAATGAACTCGCGGGAACCAATCGTAGCGCGCATTTCCTTGAGCATTTTATAAACGGATTTATTGCCCTGAGTGTTGAAGACTTTCGTACGTTAAGTAGTCATGGCCGCACGCATTAAGGTGGCTCGACTGGGTTTTTGAGCGACGATACCGTTTAGCTTTGAGAAACGTGTGTACCACCACAAACGATCCAACGGAAAATCGATTGCCACAGCTGTACTAGAGAAAGATTAAAGTTTCAGATGAGGTTAGTTTTATGGAAATAGGAGTTGCCAAAGCAACGTTATAACGTCACTCCGGTTTTACATAATACCGAATTACTTGTCATCAAGAGATAATTTTGGAAAACGCTCTCTGGATCTTCGACCTGACGTACTTGTCCTGAGGTCTTCAAAATTTTGCAAATTTCTATGGAAGCGTTTTCGAGAAAATTTCGAGTGAAGTTTTAAGGTGTTAAAATACAACAAAAACAAAACAATTTTGAAATGTTATTAAAACTTATGTCTACAGGGCTTGATGAAAAATTTTTTTGGTCTTACATGAATTTTATACCATCCAAATACCTTAGGTGAAAATCTCAAGGAAATCGCTCCGTTTGGATTTCAGAAATACTACCTTGAATATGAACTGGCCTGGAGTGTTATTTCGCTTTTACATCAAAAATTGACCCTACATTTATTAAAATTGTCATGAATTAAAAAGCGAATGATGAATTTTTTTAAAACTTAGTCCTCATGAAGATTAATTAATGTTTAATACAATCTCCAAGTTTCGAATTCATTGAAACATTCTAAGGCTGTAAATTTTTAGCGCCAACTCAGGAAAATATTGAGCTGATTTTCGCGCTTGTGGCTTGTTGTTTCATTATGCATCTCCATTGTCTCAAATTGCCGTGGAATTGTAGCTTTCAGTACATCATGAATTCATGTAACACTTAAAACAAAGCAATGAGGTGTTTATGAATTCATTATGTACTGAAATTTACAATTGCATGGCGATTCGAGACAATGGAGACACATAATGAGATCAACAAATCACTTTCGTGAAAATCAGCTCAATATTTTCCTACGTTGAGGCTGTAAATTGACAGCCTTAGAACGTTTCAATGAATTTGAAACTTGGCAGTTGTATTGAATATTAATTAATCTTTATGAGGACTAAGTTTTAAAAAAATTCATCATTCGCTTTTTAATTCATGACAATTTTAATAAGTGTAGGGTCAATTTTTGATGTAAAAGCGAAATAACACTCCAGGCCAGTTCATATTCAAGGTAATATTTCTGAAATCCAAACGGAGCGATTTCCTTGAGATTTTCACCTAATGTATTTGGATGGTATAAAATTCATGTCAGACCAAAACATTATTTCATCAAGCCCTGTAGACATAAGTTTTAATAACATTTCAAAATTGTTTCGTTTTTGTTGTATTTTAACACCTTAAAAATTCACTCGAAATTTTCTCGAAAACGCTTCCATAGAAATTTGTAAAATTTTGTAGACCTAAGGACAAGTACGTCAGGTCGAAGATCCAGAGAGCGTTTTCCAAAATTATCTCTTGATGACAAGTAATTCGGTATTATGTTAAACCGGAAGTGACGTCATAACGTTGCTTTGGCAACTCCGATTTCCATAAAACTAACCTCATCTGAAACTTTAATCTTTCTCTAGTACAGCTGTGGCAATCGATTTTCCGTTGGATCGTTTGTGGTGGTACACACGTTTCTCAAAGCTAAGCGGTATCGTCGCTCAAAAACCCAGTCGAGCCACCTTAAAGTCAGGCCCTGAGGCATATGTACAACTTTTAGATACGACGCTATTTTCCAGCAATACTCAAAGGGTGCTTTAATTTCAGTGTAATTTGGACGTCATAGTCATTAACATTGAAGATTACAGGTGTGTACAGTTCTCGGAAAAGAGCATCTAAAACTCAGTTTTTACAAATTATCTTTAAAACTTATTCCGTGACCTATTAGTTTATTTCATTTTCGAAAACACTAGTAATGTTCAAATGAGACCTTGCATTTGCCAAAACAGGTCAAATTGCCATAGTAACACACAATATGTAATATATTAATTACAAGTAGAATGAACTACCAGTCTATTGAATAGTGAGGCAAAAATGCCCAATAAATTAACACGCATATATATAAATTAACACCATGTTTGAAAGCATTTGTAATGATTATAAAATAGAAAGAAAGTATCGCCAGAACTGAAAAAATTGAAAATACAAATTTTCTCTACGTTGGTCTTCGATTGTTTTCCTGGCTAAATTAGAAAGGTCACGGTTTGTTGCGAACAAATGTTGTTATCTGTTCTTTTTAGTAATTCTTAAAGGAAAACTACTTTAATCGGGAAAGGTTTCAAGTTTTTGGCGAAGTGAAAGTCGTCAAATCAGGTATACAAATACGAAACGCAAATTTCTCATCACAAGCAGCTAGCATAATGCTTTAATAAATAATTATATCACCCAGTACCTATGTTGTTATATGGCGCACTGCTAATACTCCATTAGGGATGGACCATTAGAAAAGTGATGGCGGGGGTGGGAACTTTGGGAGAGGCAAGAAATTTTTTTTTTTGTCCACCTAAGGTGGAAATCTTTTTTTTTTTTTTTTTCACTCGATGGCTGGAATATTTTTTTTTTAAATACTTTATTTTTTAATTTTCCTTGGGCAGATTTTTTTTTTTTGCGATAATGCGTGGGAATATATTTTTTTTCTTAATAATTTACTGGGAAAATTTTTTTGCTTTTGCCCCACCCCCCCCCCCCCCCCCCCCCCCATCACTTTTCTAATGGTCCATCCCTTAGCTTTACTTTTTGGTACAAAACAGAGGGTTGGAATTTTAATACCTAAATCGCCCACAGGGCAGGACATTAGGATTGCTAGCTGCCCAAAATTAAATAAAGTTATACATCCCTTCCCCGCCAAATGTACAAAAGGATCTGATTTGTATTGTGTTGAAAACGGTGGCAATACGAATATTTTTGTGAGTGAAGCTGTGATCAGGTAATGCATGAATGCGCAAGTGCAGAACAAAAGTTCGACGCTAGTAGCCTGCACAAATATTATAAAAGAAACGCAAATGCTGTAAATTTCGACCGTTTAGGGAAAGAAAATTAAATGCGACAAAAAATCCGACTTATAACAACAAAGCGTTATATGTGGTACTCTCTTCTTTGTTGTAGATTGATTATTCCGAAAATTTTCATCAATCCTGCGGTCAATATAGCAAGGTTAATTGTGCTCTAAACTGCCTACATTCGGGAAATTAAAGAACTTAGGTTGGGAAAGAAGGTTAGGTTTAGGATTAGGTTAGGGTACATGTTTTTTTTTTTTCTTAAATACTAATTCCTATTTTAGTTGCACAGAGAAACTCTTCACAGGAATGATCAGCAATTGCGACCTGTCGACTAAGGTTTCGCCCAATTTTGCTGGCAAAGGTGTCTAACATTTCCACGACGTCGGCTTGATTTTCCGATTTTTTCCCTTAAATTCTACATGCAGTTTGTCAATGGTTTTCGTGTTTTTGAGCTTTTTAATGCTTAAAAGCACTACAATTGTAATAAGCTGCAGTTTTGTTTTTGTAGACTTGATGTTCTGGTTGACATGATTTTTCGCGCGTCGTTCGAAATTGTTTCCAAACGGATGGATCATTGGTTTAATTTTATATCTCTAGCTCCCTTTTTAACCGGTCTCTGTGGTTCATCCGAGTTTTTAGCATAGTAGTTATCCATAACGATTTGGAAGGTCGGCGAGTTTAGTCTTATCGAGTGTTTCTCGCAAAACACTTCTTAGTTATTATAATCTTTCCACTTTTGCCAAATGTCATCAGAGTTAAATTTCTAAACTGATCTTTCTAAATTTGCGCCAAAATATCGTTCCGAAATAAGCGCTGTTGATATGTTTCAGTTGTCTAAAGCTAATGAGGTTGATTCCTTTTTAAATAGGGTAGATCATTTTGCGGTTATCACAAATTACATCGAAATTATGCTGTGCGCTGCATTCACTTTTGCCAACATGTGACACGGCTTGAACGGAAAACCTTGTCTGGTCGATCGATTGATGACCACACAGTGAAAAGTGTCCGGAAGCTTCGGGAAACAGGATGAAATATATAAATTTGCTGAAGAGTTTTCAAATAAAAGCACATATAAAATATTTCAACTTGTCAACTGTATTAGATAGCTTTAAATGATATAGCGAGACAGATTAGAAAGCGTAATGTTGGCGGTAAATTTGCTCTTAAATGCTACTGACCAGTATTAATTTCACTGGGTTTCATGTGTGAAATTCTGGCTAAAATGAAAGGGTTTGCTAAAGTATCATGGAGATAATAAACGGTTACTTACCAATGAAGGCGAGCAAAGCGAATGCAGCGAACAGAAACAAGCTTCGAACATCCATGATGAATCAACTAACAGTGATTTGACAGAATTGATCCGTGCGTGCAGGAACTGAGAGCTTTATTGCGAAAGTCTGCGTTAAATTTGCATTTTCACAAGAAAAAGACAACGCCAAATCAATGCATCATAAGAATACAATACCAGTGACGAATTTAATAACCAGCTGCATGCAATTGCAAATCCAGTGAACAATAAACAAAACAATGAACAAAAATGCTTTGTCAGACAAGGATCTGGACTGATCGAAAAATATTCGATTTAAATTAGAAGGAAAAATAATCATGTGAGTTTGAGATCTCTCTTGAAGAATGTAAGGTTGTCCTGGAAAGCTTTCATAACTAAATTAATCCCCAGGATTCCAGAATTCCGAATATGAATTTTACAACTCTATCAGCCTGTTCCATGCTCCGAGATACATCGCCCTCTCCCCAGTTCCCCCGCGATTTTTTCCCTTTTTTTAACTTTGCGCGTTCCCCACTATCTCGGAGCCGGAACAGGCTACAACTCTCGGAGCTGTTAGGATTTAATTAGTGACTCTTTAAGATATCGTTTACACATGACGTAATCAAACTTTTAAAATCTTTTTACTGGTTCTTCATATTAGCAGCAATAGCAATCGTTCTGCCAAGTTTCATGTCAACACATGACATAATGCTTTAGAGATATGGCATTTTAAAATATTTGTCCGTGCAGCATGCTGAGCGTCTTAATTCCATGTGAGTAACAAAAACAAATATTTTTCACTCAGTTGTTAGACGTTTCTAAGTCTGTTGAGGTCTATTGAATCTTCGAAATGAACAGAACAATTATAAAGAAAATTTTGTTATATTTTTAGAATGTCTTAAAAATGCAAATTCGTCCGCCATGTTCGTGTACGTAATAACAGAGTGGTACACCAAAATGGAGAATGCATACAAAGTTTTCAAATTTCGAAATATTCTTTTCCCCATTACTCGGTCATTAAAGATTTTCGGGCTTCAAAATTTTGCCAATTCGTTTCCTTTGGCTAAATTTTAAAGCCCGACAATCTTTAATGAACGACTTATGGGGCAAATAATATCACGGTCTATCTATTTGGGTGTAATTGAGTCGTGCCTTGGCTCGAAGCTAAGGCGACGACTATATAAATTGGGCAGAAACAAAAAAAGTCCGGATTTTCAAGTGGTTTATAGCCTGAGGCGAAGTGTTATATCAGTTGATATAACAACTTCAAGCTCATGGATGACCATGAATGATTGGATTTATTTACAACATAAGAAAAAGGAAAATGACGAAACGAAACATATCACGTAAAAGAAACTTACATTATTGCCGGGTTTGGCGAGAGTTCCATTCGATAACGATTTCGTTTTCTTTCTTTTCGAGCAACAGATAAATGGACGTATTAAGTTGACCTTTCATGCACTAGTGATTGCGAAAGACTGATTAAAGATTTCAAATGACGTACAGTGTAGTAAAGTTCGTGACAGATCATCTAGTTTGACTGGAAAAGCGACTGTACATGTAAAACAAATCATAACAATATATTGAATTAATTCTCGTACCTTAGGGGCACTTACAAGACCCTTAAAGTTTCTTAAAGCACGACTTCACTACTCGAAGAGTTATTGTTCTTGTCGATTCTAAGTTCTAAGTTCTAAGTCTAAAAATGGTATTGATTTTTGCCATATTCGTCATTGAAAATGGCTATGGAGCATCTAGGGATTCGAGGAGCAGGCCTCATTAAAGGTACGGCACCCCTCAGAGTTATGTTCACCGGCCGGCACCATTTATGTAGGAGCCAAGTTTCTTCTCTAAAGAAGAAAGACGACAACAAAATTACAGGACTCAAACTGCGATGCGGTAGAACACAGTGCCTGCTAGTGATTCAGGTTAACCATTGTTATGTGTGTAACTACAGTAAAAACATAATATACCATGTTTTTAAACAACAATGCTGTTCCCCTCGCGCGCGCGTCCTCGAAATTTCGCCCCATCATTAAACGCCTGCAATGCAGGCTAATGCTGTGAAGGTTATTTATATTCTCGCTCCCATGACCGCGCAGTCTCTATTCCACAGAGATCATATGGCTCTCATCATTGCTGGAGGTATTTTGCTTGTTCAGCGAAGGGAAAACGCAGGTCTATCGTTTTAGTGTGGAGCATGCGTGTTGAACAGAAAAACGTCCCAGCAGAGCCTGGTGATGAAAACGCATCTTTGGATCATCGTTTTTCAGCCCCTGGTATGGACGGTCAAAAACGATGTGAAAACGCTAGTGTGGACGCAGATGTTTTTTTCCGTTTTCGGGGAACCAAAAACGGAGGTTTTCAAAAACGCATTACGTGTGGACGGGGCCTTAGTGTCTTTAAAGGAAACTATGTGAAAGCTAATACAGTTTTGCGGATCATTTAGCAGAATATTTCAGCGGCAGAAATTTTAGGGAAAAGAATTTTATCCCCCGAATTTCAAGCTGCTTTCTCCTTTCAGAAAATCCTAGCTGATCTAATTTCGTATCAGAATGAAATTCTGTATCCCTCCGAAAAGAAAAGGCGTAAAATCGTCCAATGTTACGGAAGTTTAAGGCCCGTTTACACATGCGATTTTTGATGCGATTTTTGTCGCGCTCTCCAATGCAATTTTTGTCGCATGTGTAAACGGGCGGCGATTTCAGTGCGACTCGGGTGCGATATTTGCTGCGATTTCCCAAAAATCGCCGCCAAGTCGCATCAGGTTTCGAACATGTTCGAAACTTCTGCGACATCGCGCGACAAATCGCGCCCAAATTGCACTGAAATCGCCGCCCGTTTACACATGCGATTTGAAGATGCAACTTGCGCGCGACAAAATTTGCATCGACAAGTGCGACAAAAATTGCACGAAAAATCGCCTGTGTAAACAGTCCTTAAGCAACCACGACGGCGACGGCAGCGAGAACGGTACAAAACAAAAGGTTTAATGAGCGAAAACAATGCCTCTGCACGTGCGTTTTACATTTTAGTAAAGTTCACTTTCGAAAGTGAACACATGACGGTTAATTTTTCTTTCTGTATTTGAACTTAAAAGTCATACGTACAATTTTAGCTACTGGACAATCATGCCACATTAGGCAAACTAAACAAATTGGAACAACTGCAAAGTTGTTTAAAATAGCGCGAATTAGTTTTTCAAGTGACTGCTTTACTGTAAGCAACTATATAATACCTGGAATTCTACGCACAAAATTTTTACTGGTCATTATCTGTGATCTATGATCTATTGGAGGACAGATGCATAGATGACGTCATTGAAACGAAATTTCAGTAAATTATTGCATAAAACAAAAAGCCATCCTTTCTCCCATGCATCTGTTCAGTAATAGATCACAAAAGACATCAAAATGTAGTAAGAACGTCGGTAGCTCAATTTTTTTTTCATGGCAAAATGGAATCTATTTGTTATAAATTTGATTTGATTTAGAAAAACAAATCTATTTCACCATAAACGATTAGCTTTTATTGAGTCAAACTGCACGTGTCCTCCGGTGTGTCTTATAGAACATGCTTTCACATTTTTAAACAAATTTGCACTGAGAGGAAGGTAAAACACGTTAAAAGAAAATTATTAATGTGTAAGAGTGAAAAATAAGGCAAGGAGCTATTTTCTTTGATTGTTTTGAGACGTAATCATGCAGAAAATACCTAAGAAAAAATCATAAAGCAAACAACCGTCAAATCATGCGTTGTATTGTGGCAAAACAGGTCAAGTTGTCATAGCAACACACAATGTGGAAAATGTAAATTATGAGAAAAATAAAATAACGTTGTTTTCTCTTTGAATGGATAGGCTAAAAAAAGACATGCGTTCACACACCATGTTTGCAAAAGCTTTTTTAATGCTTATAGAATATATAGTGACAAAAAGAAAAGAGGAAAAAGGTAAGCTACAACCAAAGACAAAGGTGTTGGGAAGGTTCCTTGTTTTCCTCCCCACTTCCCCCTTCACCCCACTCTTCCAAAGTTGCTGTTAACGCAAATACTTACCTTACACTGTCTTTTGTATAGACGTCTTCAACATTGGATTTGGGGGAGAGGGGGGGGGGTATAAAAAGCGTTGCGCGAGGCTTTAATTGAGCTGAAACCCAAAGGTAGTGTCATTTTTTAGCGTTTTACAAGCCTTCCCAACTAATTTTGTCTTAGGTTGTAGTACTGAACATTTACTTAGGAAATAAAAATTATCTCTACATTACAGTTCTTCGATATAAGTTTATAAAACGAGATTTGTTGCATTCCCGTCTTCATTTAAACAGAAGATCACTGTTTGTTGCAAACTGCAAATATTGGTATTTGTTCTTTCAAGTAATTCTAAAATGAAAACTACTTTAATCAGGATAAGTTTTAAGTTTTAGGAAAACTGGAAAGTTCATTATGCAATGAAATACAGCGATTGTACCACAAATGGTCAAATCAGGTATAAATGCGAAACTTAACTTTCTCATCGCTAGCCTCGTTGATAATTCTTTACATAATGTGTAATTGGACAGAACAGTTTCAATTTTTATACTTTAATCATCAACGTGACAGACCAGGCCATTTAGGACATATAGTGCGAAAGCGAAGCGCTATATCGCAGGATACTTAGCCGACGAGGCCGTAGGCCGAGTCGGCTAAAATCAGGCGATATTGCGCAAGCTTGAGCACTATAACTGTTTTATAATTCAACACATTGATAACAAATCACAGTTTCCAGAAAAAATTCATTGAGATGTGCAACCTTTTATTAAGTAAAAAGGCTTACAACAATATTTTACCTCGCGCCATTTCTTAAACAACAAGCAGCGAATGCCGAAACTATAAATCAGTGGAGAGTTTCTATGAAGAGCATTGGTCTACTTAAAGAACGGGACAGAGTAGTGACTACACGAATTAAAACACAGTAAAATGGCATGTCTTAGTTACAAGTGTTTTGTATCTTAAAAAGTTCAATTCAGAATCAAAACAAATTGAACAAACACACGGCTACCTAAACATAGCGGCGAAAAGTCAGAAAGAACTGCAGAAATTCACAGCTAAAGGATACTACAAACGGTTAAAAACATCATACCTGTAGTTGATTTGGCTTTTTAGTCCCCTCCATCAGCACCAAATTTTCAAACATCGAAGTACGAGTTGAGTCGATCAATGTTGCCTACAAACTTGCTCGTTTTTAGCTCCTACAGCCGTAATGACGAGGTGATTACTAAAGACATTTTCCGAAAATTGTGCTCCTTCATTCACTCCTTGTCGAGCGGTTAAACTTTGAACCAGCTTTCGTTCAGCTACGCCAAGAAAAGAAACACTACTGCGACCGCGACAACGCGAAAATTTCGCCCCTTTTTGGGGTATCACGCAACTCTATTATTTTCAGGGCTGGGGTCCATTGTTGTGGATTTCAGGGCTGGGGTCCATTATTTTTTGTTCTATTGTTTTCACTCGACTAGGTAAATGGATGTGCTGTTAGCTAAACAAACGCAATAGACCATGATTGTCAATTTCAAATGCTTTTATTAATTTTCAGTCGCTCCTGAAACTTTGGCTTCCTTGGATTTCTGTTTCTGTTACGGAAAGAAAATGCGACATGCATCGATTCCGACTTGATAGCATGATGTTATTTGTGGTATTCCCTTCTTTATTCTCGATCGATTATTCAAAATTTTCATAAATATCAGCCCGCCTGCGGTTAGCAAGCGTTAGTTAGGTACGCTAGATATACATACGGGAAAAAAAAAATTCTAAAAAGTAGGACCTCACTAGTTTGTCAATATTACCTGTATAATAAGACCTACTTGCATCGATGCAAATAATGCTAGTTAAAATAATGCAGGTTAACGTTCTTGTTTGACCACAAAACGCGGTCGAACATATAGTGAGGCACGAATGATGTTATCGACGGAAGCCGAAAAGAAAACTATCGTTGATGACCATATCAGTTTTGTGTATGGTGTGAAAGGGGCTACTTTGGGGCTCTGAAATTTTCATTCAAATATAGTTTATTGTTGTAATCCATCTAGCTGGTAATTATCTACCGTCAATTCTATGCACTATGGGTGAACTGAAAACCCTCAAGTCGACCATGTAGTTGCAAATGATACAGACTGCAGTCCAGCAGCAAGGTCGATGATGATAGAACTATATATATATATATATAAAACCCTTTGAAATCTATCAGTATATATCAGTATATATATATTTGGTCCGTGACTCTATGGTCGGAAAGTTTAGAATCATCAGAAACGGTAATATTTTGCACAGTTTTTGTCTCGCTGTTCGATTTTATTTAGCAAAATCCAAAATAGTCTGCAAGACTGAAAAGCGCCTTGACCATTGGCTGACTGACCAAGGAACTTGAATCTTTTTATTGCTGATATTCTCATGGACTTTATACTAGTTGGATTAAACAAATGCCTCGTTGACACTAAGCGCTCAAAATGAGCTATTGACGCAAGGGTTGAAAAACAGGATTTCACAGATAATGTTGCTGAAGCGTTTAAATAAAAGCACAGACATAATATTTCAATGATTTCAAATGATATAGCGAGGGAGATTAGAAAGCGTAATGTTGACGGTAAATTTGCTCTTAAAACTGAGCTACTGATTGAGTACTACTTTTATTTCCGTGTGTGAGATGCTTGATAGACAAACAGATTTAAGGCGAAAGGTGTTTGCCTCGATCACAATGTTGAAGTTAAAGCTAAGTATCATGGAGACAATAAACGTAACTTACCAATGAAGGAGAGCAAAGCGAATGCCACGAACAGAAACAAGCTTCGAAAATCCATGGTGAATCAAGTGCAGCGGTTTCAGGAAAATGATCCGTGTGACAGGAATAGGCTAGCTAAAATATTATGAAAGTATCGAACTTAATAATAACGAAATTTGCATTTGAAAAAGAGGTTGCCAAAGCAACGCATCGCTGAGAATACAAAACAAGTAAGAGATTTAACAGCTGCATGCAAGTGTTATTACAAATTGAGACGGGGATGCGGGATTGAAACTTAGTATTGGAAACTGGAAATTGGAAATTCGTTTTCTTTTTATGCCGTCTTTGATAAACATGTAAAAAGTAGCATTTTTCTTCCAATAAAAGTATGAAAGTTTTTATTACTATTAATCCTTTTATGACATTTACAAAAACAAAGATAACGTCAACACCATTGTAATTTTCAATCCACGCAATGTTACATAAAGAATAAATAGTTTGTCTTGTTTGTTTGTAGTATGTATGGCAACAAAGTTAAGAAAATTCTAATAACAGTGGAAGTTTAATCCCACGACCAAATTCCAATCTCCTATCGTCACTTCTAGTAGTTTATCAGCGTCAAACTTGAAGTAACAACATAAATTATGTTAAACCTTTGTTTACCCCGTTTCATTCCCAGAGTCAACTATGAAGACATGTAATGAAGTTCTAACTTTTGAGTCTGTCAGCGAAAGGCCTATGATGTGACTACTCACATAAAATCTCTTTGGCGGGACTTTCATATCGTATTTGAACTTTTAGTTTTTAAATTAAAACCTCAAACAAACATCGTCATCATCAAACATTTTGTATGTGCCAAAACTTTCTTGAGCTAATTGGTGACGCCCAACTAAGAACTTATAACTAAAAACTAAAAAATAATAACTTATTTCTAAAATATTTACAGATTTACACTGACATTAAAATTCCTTCGTAATTCGTTCTGCAGGATGCACAGACGCAGTAGGTGGAACCACCCGATACAGATAATAACAAACAATATTATAATACTGCAAGTGAAGGATTTAATACGCAGATACAAAAAGTCAGAGAACCTCATTCATTAAAGCGATCAGAATAACTGGTGTGCAAACACAAATGAATATAAGTTATGTTAAACCTTTGTGCCAGGTCTTTAAGCCTTCAAACAAACAACGCCACAGGAACGTTCGGCTAAGTGAAATCATGTCATGGGGGCTTTCTAGAGAACTGTCCTTCATCATTCTAAAAAAAATATGCATTCACATACACATGAATATGATAAAATTCGTAAAAACCAATTCAGAGTAACATCACATAATCTGAAATGGGACGTTTGAAAGTAGTTTGGTCAGAAATAAGTTTAGGAGTTTAATAACTAACAAAGTTTCGAATTCTTGACATTTTTCTTTCGAAACAAAACTTTTTATTATTATTATTATTGTAAATGACGCACTTCTTAAATTTATTTGTTTGGAAAAATAGTTACGTTATCATAGCCACTGGGAATCCATGCCGGTTGTATTGTCGATCTTGGGGTCAATAAAAAGGTATCATGTACGAAAATAGATCTTAAAACAACCATTTTCCGCGTGCGTAGGAAAGTATTCTTGACAAAACTTATACATCGAGGAAACCTTTTCTTTTGTTATTTTAGTAGTCATTAAAATGTTGATTTTAGAATTGGCCAGGTTTTCATGTACAGAAATACTCTGAAATAAAGTTATCAACACTGAACAGGTACAAGAAACACTGAACTAACTCGTGACTCCATAACGTTCTGAATAGAAGATTCTGCACACCCCCACCCCCTGCGTCTTACTTGCCACCCTCCCTTCCCTCCAACGTCGACTCTCTTCTTTCTCCTTTTGTGTTTTCTTGGAGCTGCGTCCTGTGGTAAATGTACTAACTTTTGCGTCTATTGACAGAACCGTAGATTTGCGCATTCTGAAGGAGAGCTTTTGATGACACTGCTGTATCGCTTGTTTGTTTGTTTGTTTGTTTTTAATAAAATGGGATATTATTTCAGGTGGAATTAATAGCCGTCTTTGTTGAAAACCAACAGAAAGGACAACAACGTTTAAAAGTTTTGGTAAAAGTTCGTTTTTAATAGATTAATAAGTGCTTCGTGTTTCTACTATAAACGCATGATATACTACCGAGCATACCAAAATTCTCCACTTAAAACAAAGAAAGAGAAACTTTCTCTAAGACGGACCCGTCGGGACCGGCGCCAACTGTCCGTCTAAGAGAGGTGTCCGGTTTGTAGAGAGACGAGGCAACGTGACACCAGTAATTTGATATAATAAAGCCGAACCTATGCACAATGAATACACGTTTATTGTAAGTCTGTTTAAAGTCGTTTACTTAAGCAAAACGTAACCTACAAACTGGAACAAAAAAAAAACATTAGAAAAGTGGACTCGTTTGTTCATATTCAGCACTTAAATTTCCGTTTTGAAGTATTTTTCACTAAAAAAAGCACTTCTCAAGTGTCCGTTGACGGTTTTAAAGTGTCCGTTGTCCGTCTTAGAGAGGTGTCCGTCTTATAGAAATGACTGAAAAACGGCAGGGACCAACACCAGATGTCCGTCTTATAGAGGTGTCCATTAAGAGAGGGGTGACTGTATAGAAAGTGAACTCGCCCGAGCATTCTGCATTTCGCATTTTTCGTGAAATTCAAACGGTTGTAAATCTTGGAAACGTGGAGGGCACAGAAATAGTTTTTCTTATTTATTTCTCCATGAAACACATTTCCTCGTGTTTGATATATTACTACATTCTGCAGAAGTGCCAAAGACTGCGGAATGTTTCACAAAAAGTAACAATTACGGGCTGTTTTAGTTATATTGGCGAAAAATAGATCGCAAATAAAGAAAACGATGATAAGAAATCTAAAAATAATTTTGTTACCAAACTTTTTGAAGCTGCAATGACGCACTTTTTAAGAACTTGTTTTTAAAATTTACTTTCGTTGCCACGAATTTGTAATTTGATTATCGAAAGACCAAACTTTCTCGAATCTGCGATGACGCACTTCATTTGAGTTATAAATTTCGTTATCATGGTCACAAGGAAATGAAGCGTGCCATTTGCGGCCTCGTTGATCTCAAGATCGAAAAAAAAAGAAGCTGTACACAGCTTGAACTCGTGAGTTCGCTACGCCACGAGTAAAAACAACATTGTGTTCAAAAATAGGCTAAAGAGTGAACCTTAATCGTGTGAGAAGAAAATAAAATTCCGGGGGTGAATACTCGTATCCGTTTAGGATAGGAGTGTGCCGCGATGGTCCTTAAAACTTGTCCCTATTTTTAAAAGGAAAGAAAATCGAAAATTGCCACCCTATTTAAAGGAAAAACGATAACTGAGAATTAAGTAAACAGGTCGTTATTATTTCCTTTCCGTACATGGAAAGTTTAGCATTAGGCATAGAATACTAGGCTGAGCCTAGTTTCAAGAATACGCCATCATAACCACATCCCTTTCGTTTAGCTGGGTGTTTAGGTAATGTAATTTAGCAAATACAATTAAAACGAGTCCTTACTAAGGATCACCATACCAAAAAGGTTACCCTACTTTTAAATAGGACTGAGCACCTCATACCCTATCGGGCGGCATATACCTATGTAGCTTATATATGGTAAAAAGGTGAAATTTTGGTTAAAGAAACTGACTTTTTCACCACGAGGAAAGCAGTGACGTTACAAACATGCGCAATGCGTTATTCAGCGCCGTCACAAGATGTTTGATCTCCCTGTACACATGCTGGGATTTTATAATTTGTAATTATATGCAAAATGCAGCTAGTATCTATATTTTATCTTTACGGGCAGAATTATGTTGGGCTAAGCTAGGTCAAACGCCGTACTTCACATGCGGCCGAACCTAAATACAGTTTAGGTCGACTCAAATTAATAAAGGTCGCCTGTTGAGTAAAACGTCGAACTTCATTCAGCCGAACTCAACATCAGCCGAACTCTACGGTTAGCCGATCCAAATACAACTTAAAATCAGTCGAACTTAACTGAGTCAAACGCCGAACTTCACATGAGCCAAACTCAATTAATTGTGTTCGGCTCATGCGAAGTACGGCGTTTGACTTGGGCCTTAGCAGCTATATCACGGCAGGGTTTTTTTTTATGGCTCAGACTGTGCTAGGAATTAAAACGTTTGATGGGCATCTTATTTTCTAGAAGAAGACACCAAGTGACTTCTTGAAGGAACAACAAATCATAATCAGTTTTTAGCAATTTTCCAAAAACACATAAAATAACCTTGTAAACATTGCCATGGGTTGTAATCCATTTTCCATCCCGGCCATCTGTACGTAGTCAGAGAAACTTGTTGATAGTTCCGTGTATTCGTAGGGTAATTCTAAACAAAACTGAACAATTATTTATTTTTGCTTGTATTTTTGGCTAAGCAGTGACATAACACCTTTAAAGCAAATCATAAAGATAATCTGGTTTTTGTTTTGGTATTTCAAACTTTATTTATTGTATATTGTATCAGTTTCCAAAAACAATGGAAGGTCATCACTTCAATGCCTTCTTCAAACAAGAAGCTCGAAGTAGCCTATACTCATGCGCATGCATGAGAAAGTTTTATATTTTAAACATGATAGGAAGATGTCCGACATGAAGAAAAGTTACTCCTTTCATTCAGTCATCGTTCCTGCAAACCACGTTGTTAACTATTGAATGTTTTGTAAATGGCTGTACCACAATGAAGCCAGTGATTCTTCTGAGTGTTATATATACTTAACGTGAACACAGGGTTGTAGGAGACGCTGTCGTGACACCTCGGTGACGCTGTTTTACCGGAAGGTAGGAGACGCTGTCGTGACACCTCGGTGACGCTGTTTTACCGGAAGTGAGGATGGCCGGAAGTCACTAAACAGGAAGTGTAAATGGCTATGAAGCGGAAGTGCATAATTTAAAATATGCGTGCACAAATTTGCATGCAAAATCGTGACACAAAAAATAAAAAAAATAATAACAAGAAAAACGAAGCCGAAACCTTACCTCATGCCGCTACGCGCATGAGTAATTATGAGCTGAAAACGTTACGACAAAGGTAATCTTGTCGCTGCGAAAAGATTGAGTAACCCTAGTCTTCATGGGGGAGCAACGTAAGAACATTCGACTGAGTAGAAAAGGAACATGATATGATGCAAGCATAAGCCCAAGCACAAAAATATATTTTTTTTATCCACGTGTTTGTAGTTGATTTTATACTTGTTCATTTATCTTTGTCTGAATGAAGCGAAGCGTAATAAAACAAAAAGATAAATGGTTTCTTGAATTCCAAGGCACAAGTGAACTAGAGATTGATTAATTAGAGATTGTGTGAAGCAAGGCCCCGTCCACACGTATCCGGATATTTTTGAATCCGCAACTTTTTTGTTGCGGATTGGGGTATATACTTCATGGTGACAAGCCACAAGTGCACCGAGATAATATATATTATTATAAGTAGTATAATATAATTATTATAACTATTGTATAATATAATTATTATAACTAGTATATATTTCATGTGTGAACATTATATAGTGTCCTCATACAACACTGTGCACCCCTATAAAGTACTGTATATCCCTTACACAATACTGTACACCCCTATGCAACATTGTGCACCCCTACACAGCATTGTATATCCCCATACAACACCATACAGCCCTATACAGCACTGTATACCCCCATAAAGCCCTATACAACCCAACACAACACCGTACACTCCCATACAGCCCCGTACACTGCTATACAGTGCTGCACACCCATATACAGCCCTGTACACCCCTATACAGCCCTGTATACCCCCACACAACACCGTACAGCCCTATACAGCACTGTTATCCCAATACAGCCCTGTACACCCCCATACATCGCTGTACAACCCCATACAGCCCTGTATACTCCTATACAACACCATACAACCCTATACAGCACTGTACATCGCAACACAGCCATGTACAACCCTATACATCCCCGTACACCCTCATACAATACTGTACACTTCTATGCAGCACTGTACACCCCTATACAGCCCTGTATACCCCCATACAACAGCGTACAGCCCTATACAGCCATGTACACCCCTATACGGTGCCGCACACCCATATACAGCCCTGTACACCCCTATGCCAGACCCCATACAATACTGTACACTTCTATACAGCACTATACACCCCTATAAGCCCTGTATACCCCCATACAACAGCGTACAGCCCTATACAGTCATGTACACCCCTATACATTGCCGCACACCCATATACAGCTCTGTATAACACCATACAACACCGTTCAGCCCTATATACAGCACTGTATATCCCAATACAGCCCTGTACACCCTTGTACAACTCTGTACAGCCCAATACAACCATGTATACCCCCATACAACACCGTACATCCATATACAGCACTGCACATCCCAATACAGCCATGTACACCCCTATACAGCACTGCACATCCCAATACAGCCATGTACACCCCTATACAACACTGTCACTCCTATACAGAACTGTACACCCCTATACAGCGCTGTACACCCCTATGCAACTTTGTACACCCCTATACAGCCCTGTATATCCCCATACAACACCGTACATCCCTATGCAGCACTGTATACCCCCATACAACACCGTACAGCCCTATAAGGCACTGTATATCCCAATACAGCCCTGTACACCCTTCTACAACTCTGCACAGCCCTATACAGCCTTGTATATCTCCATGCATCACCGAACAACTCTGTACAGCACTGTACATCCCAATATAGCCCTGTACACCCTATACAACACCGTACAGCACTATACAGCACTGTACATACCAATACAGCCATGTACAGCCCCGTACACCCCTATACAACTCTGTACACTCCTATACAACACTGTACACCCCTATACAACACTGTACACTCCTATACAACACTGTACACACCTATACAACACTGTACACACCTATACAACACTGTACATCCATATACAACACTGTACACCCCTATACAACAGTGTACACCCCTATACAGCTCTGTATACCCCCATACAACACTGTACACCCATATACAGCACCGTACCCCCATATACAACACTGTACACCCCTATACAGCAATGTATACCCCCATACAACACTGTACACCCATATACAGCACTGTACACCCCTATAAAAGACTGTACACCCATATACAGCACTGTACACCCCTAGACAACACTGTACACCCATATACAGCCCTGTACACCCCTATACAGCAATGTATACCCCTATACAACACTGTACATCCATATACAGCACTGTACACCCCTATACAACACTGTACACCCCTATACAACACTGTACACCCATACACAACACGGTACACCCCTATACAACACTGTACACCCCTATACAACACTGTACACCCCTATACAACACTGTACACCCCTATACAACACTGTACACCCCTATACAACATTGTAAACCCCTGTACACCCCTATGTAACACTGTACTCCCCTATACAACACTGTACACCCCTATACAACACTGTACACCCTATACAACACTACACACCCCTATACAACACCGTACACTCCTATTTTTACAGCACTGTACACCCCTATACAACACTGTAGTCCCCTATACAACACTGTACATCCCAATACAACACTGTACACCCCTATACAACACTGTATACCCCTATACAACAATGTATATCCCCATACAACACTGTACACCCATATACAGCACTGTACACCCTTATACAACAATGTACACCCATATACAGCACTGTACACCCCTATACAGCAATGTATACCCCATACAACACTGTACACCCATATACAGCACTGTACACTGCTATACAACACTGTACACCCATACACAACACTGTACATCCGTATACAATACTGTACATCCCTATACAACACTGTTCACCCCTATACAACACTGTACACCTCGATAAAACTCTGTACACCCCTATACAGCACTGTACACCCCTATACACCCATATACAACACTGTACACCCCTGTACAACACTGTACATCCCTATACAACACTGCACACCCATATCCAACACTGTACACTCCTATGCAACACTGTACACCCCTATACAACACTGTACACCCCAATACAACACTGTACACCCCTATACAACACTGTGCACCCCTATACAACACTGTACACCCCAATACAACACTGTACACTCCTATACAACACTGTACACCCCTATACAACACTGTACACCCCTATACAACATTGTAAACCCCTGTACACCCCTATGTAACACTGTACTCCCCTATACAACACTGTACACCCCTATACAACACTGTACACCCTATACAACACTACACACCCCTATACAACACCGTACACTCCTATTTTTACAGCACTGTACACCCCTATACAACACTGTAGTCCCCTATACAACACTGTACATCCCAATACAACACTGTACACCCCTATACGACACTGTACACCCCTATACAACAATGTATATCCCCATACAACACTGTACACCCATATACAGCACTGTACACCCTTATACAACAATGTACACCCATATACAGCACTGTACACCCCTATACAGCAATGTATACCCCATACAACACTGTACACCCATATACAGCACTGTACACTGCTATACAACACTGTACACCCATACACAACACTGTACATCCGTATACAATACTGTACATCCCTATACAACACTGTTCACCCCTATACAACACTGTACACCTCGATAAAACTCTGTACACCCCTATACAGCACTGTACACCCCTATACACCCATATACAACACTGTACACCCCTGTACAACACTGTACATCCCTATACAACACTGCACACCCATATCCAACACTGTACACTCCTATGCAACACTGTACACCCCTATACAACACTGTACACCCCAATACAACACTGTACACCCCTATACAACACTGTGCACCCCTATACAACACTGTACACCCCAATACAACACTGTACACTCCTATTCAACACTGTACACCCCTATACAACACTGTACACCCCTATACAACACTGTACACCCCTATACAACACTGTACACCCCAATACAACACTGTACACCCCTATACAACACTGTACACCCCTTTACAACACTGTACACCCCTATACAACACTGTACACCCCTATACAACACTGTCCACCCCTATTCAGCAATGTATACCCCTATACAACACAGTACAACCTTATACAGCCCTGTACACTCCTACACAACACTGCACACATCTGTACAGCAATGTACACCCCTTTACAGCCTTGTTCACCACTATACAACCTTTTAAGCTTTGATACAACACTGTCACACACATGTACATCACTGTTTATCACTGTACACCCCTATATAGCACTGTACACCCCTATACAGCCCTGTGCACCCCTATACAGCACTGTACACCTCTATACAGCCCAGTGCAACACTGTTCACCCCTATACAACACTGTACACTCCGATAAAGTTCTGTACACCCCTATACCACACTGTTCACCCCTATACAACACTATACAGCCCTGTACACCCCTATTCAGCCCTGCATAGTCCTATACAACTCTTTACACCCCTGTACACCACGATATAGCCCTGTAAAATCCTATACAGCACTATAGATCCCTATATGGCCCCGTACACCACTATACAGCCCTGTACACCCCAACACAGCATTGTACACCCCTATACAGCACTGTACATCCGAATACAGCCCCGTACACTCCTACACAACACTGTACACTCCAATACAGCACTGTATACCACTATACAGCCCTGTACAACCTTATGTAGCACTCTTGTACACCCCTATACAGCCCTGTACACACCTATAGAGTAGTCTACGCCCCTATACATCACTGTACACCCCTCTATAGCACTGTACACTCCTATACAGCATTGTACTTTTCTATTCAACGCTGCTGAGTTGGGTTTGTCCGGTGTTAGTGATATTCCCAGTAATTTTTCAAAATTTATATCACGTTTCCAAGTTTTGTTTGTCGCAAATAAATTATTTATTTGGATCTGAAACTGAATACTGTCTGTCTACCAAAATAGCATGGATGCTTTTTTTTTTACTTTTGTGTCTTACAGCTTTGAAATATATATGGTGTTGTTAATCATTTGTTTGCCTCCTCCGGTACAGATTTCCGTCAGTGGTAATGATCCATGCATATTTTCATGCCAAATGGTGATTATTGTTTATATTTATTTCCCTATACCCAACATGGGGAAGCGAAAGTCTGGTCTTTCCAGTCCACCATCTCTAAAACGGCAAAAAGGCAGTCAATTTTTGAGAGAGAATAGCATTGAGAATTTAAGTGGAGGTTGGAGTCAACTTGAGAGTTGTATATTAGATATGACAGAATCATTCCTTTTCTCGACTTGTATTTTACCATCAAAAGAGAACATTCATACTCTATATAATTATGTAATTCAAAGTAATTTTGGAATAAAAAATGTTGTCAAATTCAACAAAAAATCGCTTGCACAAGTGAGTGGAAAACTTGACTACAAAAGAAAACGACTAGAGGCTATCCTAAGTTTTATTTCAGATGAACAAAACATTGAAGAAAACTAACAGCTAGTCTCGGTCGCTACCATTACGTATACCAAGTAGATAGAAGAATACTTAAGAATTTTGAATCTTCTGACATTTGCAGTTTCTCGTGCTCATCGGAATTTCAATTATTAAGATTATATTTGCAACTTGTCATTTTGTATGGAATAGTTTAACGTGAAATAAATCTTAAATATGAAATCTAGTGTTTTTGTGAATTCGTTATTTTTCTTCAATACATCTTTTTCATAAACTCTTGCCGCAGCTAGATTATAAGAAACGCAAACATTGGGAAAGGGGAGGGAGGGGCCGCACCGGGCTGAGATTGGTGATAAGACACACGTCGAAAAATACCCAAATTTGGAGAACTCGGCACTCGTAATTCCTCATGACATCGTAGAGTGTTAGGACGATTACCTTTGGTCAGAAATGGACGGCCTGACAAGTCAGCATGTAACTAGAATACCGCTATTTAATGACTTGTCCCAACAGTTTCAACAAAGGGTTGCACACAATTTCCGAATTAACCAGGATGGCCGACCAGTTCTGACAAAAGGAAAGCGCCCTTTGAAGCATTAATGGACACATAATCTCTAAGTCGAATTATCCATTACTCATTCTATTGAGAAGATTATTACTGCAACTAAAGTCATCCTTTCATACAAACAAACCTCTAAAGAAGACATTTTAACCCTATTCGGCCTGGGGGGGGGGGGGGGGGGGGCACAAAGTGCCCGCGCTAACTTTGAACGTTCATAACTTCTTTAATATGCATTCAAACGCCATCAAACTTTGTGACTTTTCCTAAAATTTATCTGGCAACAATTTTGTATGACAATTTTTTGATCACGTGACTTAATGTTTCCATGGCAACAAGGTTTTGACAGCCATGTTTTTTGAAATTTGCATATTTGTACCTTTGAATGAAGAAAAACAATGTTTTTTGGTATAACTTTTATATTTTTACGTCATTTAGCACTTATTTATTGGTTTTGATTAATTTTGAGTCAATTTGGACGGTTTTTAAGAGGTTTTAAAAAATTTCAGAAATCCAAGATGGCGGATCCAAGATGGCGGCCGTATAACTAATTACCTAATAACTACGTCATATGACGTCATCATTCCATTGTGCGGACCGCAAAGGAGACAGTTTCGGACGTACTATGTACCCTCCAAGTTTCATTGTCGTAGCCTTAATATTCTTGAAGTTACGAAGGGGGGGCACAATGTGCCCCCCCCCAGGCTCAGGAACTCAAAAAAAGCCCAGGCCGAATCGGGTTAAAACTCTTAAATATGAATGGCAATAGTTGGCGTGTGGGTATGAAAATATAAAAAAAATTCAACCTCCCAACCATTTTTGTTCTTTCCTTTTCCTAACCACCAGTGACAACCGAAAACTACTAACAACTAACAGCAACTACCAGTAACAACGTAGTAGTGAGTACTAGTAGCCACCAGCAACTACAAGTTACGACAAGCAACTACTAGTAACTACCGACAACTAGTAGTAACTACAGACAACTACTTGTAACTATCGAGTACTACTAGAAACTACTGACAACTACTAGTACGTAACTATCGACAAATACTATTAACTACCGACAACAACTCAAGGTTTCTCGATTGTTTCAGAAATAAATGGAAAACTCGCAAATAAATAGCCAGACAATCTATTTTGCTCGTGTGCAAGACATAGTCAAGAAGAATGCACTAAAATCAAAACAAGATGAAATCAATTAAATTAAATAAATGTTTTCCGATCGCGAATAATCAGATGTGATTATGAATTCAATATTCAATTCCTTGATATTGGGCAACTAAAACTATATTTCTTACGAGTGAATTCAGTTGCATATGGGTGTACATTGCTGTATATGGGTGTACAGTGCTGAATAGGGGTGTACAGTGTTGTATAGGGGTGTACAGTGTTGGATAGGGGTGTACAGTGTTGTATAGGGGTGTACAGTGTTGTATAGGGGTGTACAGTGTTGTATATGGGTGTACAGTGCTGTATAGGGTTGTACGGTGCTGTATATGGGTGTCAGTGTTGTATGGGGGTATACAGAGCTGTATAGGGGTGTACACTGTTGTATAGGGGTGTACAGTGTTGCATATGGGTGTACAGTGTTGTATAGGGGTATACAGTGTTGTGTAAGGGTGTACAGTGTTCTATTGGGGTGTCGATGTTGTATAGGGGTGTACAGTGTTGTATAAGGGTGTACAGTGTTGTATTGGGGTGTACACTGTTGTAAAGAGGTGTACAGTGTTGTATAGGGGTGTACAGTGTTGTATAGGGGTGTACAGTGTTGTATTGGGGTGTACAGTGTTGTATAAGGGTGTACAGTGTTGTATAAGGGTGTACAGTGTTTTATAGGGGTGTACAGTGTTGTATAGGGGTGTACAGTGTTGTATATGGGTGTACAGTGTTGTATAGGGGTGTACAGTGTTGTATAGGGGTGTACAGTGTTGTATAGGGGTGTACAGTGTTGTATATGGGTGTACAGTGCTGTATAGGGTTGTACGGTGCTGTATATGGGTGTCAGTGTTGTATGGGGGTATACAGAGCTGTATAGGGGTGTACACTGTTGTATAGGGGTGTACAGTGTTGCATATGGGTGTACAGTGTTGTATAGGGGTATACAGTGTTGTGTAAGGGTGTACAGTGTTCTATTGGGGTGTCGATGTTGTATAGGGGTGTACAGTGTTGCATAAGGGTGTACAGTGTTGTATTGGGGTGTACACTGTTGTAAAGAGGTGTACAGTGTTGTATAGGGGTGTACAGTGTTGTATAGGGGTGTACAGTGTTGTATTGGGGTGTACAGTGTTGTATAAGGGTGTACAGTGTTGTATAAGGGTGTACAGTGTTTTATAGGGGTGTACAGTGTTGTATAGGGGTGTACAGTGTTGTATAGGGGTGTACAGTGTTGTATATGGGTGTACAGTGTTGTATAGGGGTGTACAGTGTTGTATTGGGGTGTACACAGTTGTAAAGGGGTGTACAGTGTTGTATATGGGTGTACAGTGTTGTATAGGGGTGTACAGTGTTGTATAGGTATGTACAGTGTTGTATATGGGTGTACAGTGTTGTATAGGGGAGTACAGTGTTGTATAGGGGTGTACAGTGTTGTATATGGGTGTACAGTGTTGTATAGGGGTGTATAGTGCTGTATAGGGGTGTACAGTGTTGTATAGGGGTGTACAGTGTTGTATATGGGTGTACAGTGTTGTATAGGGGAGTACAGTGTTGTATAGGGGTGTACAGTGTTGTATAGGGGTGTACAGTGTTGCATAGGAGTGTACAGTGTTTTATAGGGGTGTACAGTGTTGTATAAGCGGTGTACAGTGTTGTATATGGGTGTACAGTGTTGTATAGGGGAGTACAGTGTTGTATATGGGTGTACAGTGTTGTATAGGGGTGTACAGTGTTGCATAGGAGTGTACAGTGTTGTATAGGGGTGTACAGTGTTGTATAAGCGGTGTACAGTGTTGTATATGGGTGTACAGTGTTGTATAGGGGTGTACAGTGTTGTATAGGGGTGTACAGTGTTGTATAGGGGTGTACAGTGTTGCATAGGAGTGTACAGTGTTGTATAGGGGTGTACAGTGTTGTATAAGCGGTGTACAGTGTTGTATATGGGTGTATAGGGGTGTACAGTGCTGTATAGGGGTGTACAGTGTTGTATTGGGGTGTACAAAGTTGTAAAGGGGTGTACAGTGTTGTATATGGGTGTACAGTGTTGTATAGGGGTGTATAGTGCTGTATAGGGGTGTACAGTGTTGTATAGGGGTGTACAGTGTTGTATATGGGTGTACAGTGTTGTATAGGGGAGTACAGTGTTGTATAGGGGTGTACAGTGTTGTATAAGCGGTGTACAGTGTTGTATATGAGTGTATAGGGGTGTACAGTGCTGTATAGGGGTGTACAGTGTTGTATTGGGGTGTACACAGTTGTAAAGGGGTGTACAGTGTTGTATATGGGTGTACAGTGTTGTATAGGGGTGTATAGTGCTGTATAGAGGTGTACAGTGTTGTATAGGGGTGTACAGTGTTGTATATGGGTGTACAGTGTTGTATAGGGGAGTACAGTGTTGTATAGGGGTGTACAGTGTTGTATATGGGTGTACAGTGTTGTATAGGGGTGTATAGTGCTGTATAGGGGTGTACAGTGTTGTATAGGGGTGTACAGTGTTGTATAGGGGTGTACAGTGTTGTATAGGGGTGTACAGTGTTGTATAGGGGTGTACAGTGTTGTATAGGGGTGTATAGTGCTGTATAGGGGTGTACAGTGTTGTATAGGGGTGTACAGTGCTGTATATGGGTGTACATTGTTGTATAGGGGTGTACAGTGCTGTATATTTGTGTACAGTGTTGTATGGGAGTATACATTGCTGTATAGGGGTGTACAGTGTTGTATAGTGGTGTACGATGCTGTATATGGGTGTACAGTGTTGTATGGGGGTATACAGAGCTGTATAGGGGTGTACACTGTTGTATAGGGGTGTACAGTGTTGTATATGGGTGTACAGTGTTGTATAGGGGTGTACAGTGTTGTATAGGGGCGTCCAGTGTTGTATAGGGGTGTACAGTGTTGTATAGGGGTGTACATAGATGTATAGGGGTGTACAGAGATGTATAGGGGTGTACAGGGCTGCAAAGGGCTGTATTGGTATGTACAGTGCTGTATAGTGCTGTACGGTGTTGTATAGGGTGTACAGGGCTATATTGGGATGTACAGTGCTGTATAGAGTTGTTCGGTGATGCATGGGGATATACAGGGCTGTATAGGGCTGTACAGAGTTGTATAAGGGTGTACAGGGCTGTATTGGGATATACAGTGCTTTATAGGGCTGTACGGTGTTGTATGGGGGTATACAGTGCTGCATAGGGATGTACGGTGTTGTATGGGGATATACAGGGCTGTATAGGGATGTACAAAGTTGCATATGGGTGTACAGTGCTGTATAGGAGTGACAGTGTTGTATAGGGATGTACATGGCTGTATTGGGATGTGTAGTGCTGTATATGGATGTACGGTGTTGTATGGGGGTATACATGGCTGTATAGGGCTGTACAGAGTTGTACAAGGTTGTACAGGGCTGTATTGGGATATACAGTGCTGTATAAAGGGCTGAACGGTGTTGTATGGTGTTATACAGGGCTGTATAGGTGTGTACAGTCTTGCTTAGGGGTGTACAGGGCTGTATATGGGTGTGCGGCACTGTATAGGGGTGTATTCGGCTGTATGGGGCTGTACGGTGTTGTATGGGGGTATACAGGGCTGTATAGGGGTGTACAGTGCTGCATAGAAGTGTACAGTATTGTATGGGGGTGTACGGGAATGTATAGGGTTGTACATGGCTGTGTTGCGATGTACAGTGCTGTATAGGGTTGTATGGTGTTGTATAGGTGTATACAGGGCTGTATGGGGTTGTACAGCAGTGTATGGGGTGTACATGGCTGTATTGGGATAACAGTGCTGTATAGGGCTGTACGGTGTTGTATGGGGGTATACAGGGCTGTATAGGGGTGTACAGTGTTGCATAGGGGTGTGCAGGGCTGTATATGGGTGTGCAGCACTGTATAGTAGTGTACGGGGCTGTATAGGAGTGTACGGTGTTGTGTTGGGGTGTATAGGGCTTTATGGGGGTATACAGTGCTGTATGGGGTTGTATGGTGTTGTATGGGGATATACAGCACTGTATAGGGCTGTACGGTCTTGTGTAGGGGTATACAGGGCTGTATAGGGGAGTACGGGGTTCTATAGGTTTGTACAGGGCTGTATAGGGGTTTATGGTCGTGTAAACTGCTGTGTAGTGGTGTACAATGTTGCATAGGGGTGTACAGTATTGTATAAGGGATATACAGTACTTTATAGGGGTGTACAGTGTTGTATGAGGACACTATATAATATTCTCACATGAAGTATATACTAGTTATAATAATTATATTATACTACGTATAATAATATATATTATACTACTTATAATAATATATATTATCTCGGTACTACTTATAATAATATATATTATCTCGGTGCACTTGTGGCTTGTCACCATGAAGTATATACCCGGATTGGCCTTCCGTCCACACGTATCCGGCGAATTCCGGCAAATACGATTCGAATACGCTACGTGTGGACGCGAATATTTTCTAATCCGTAACAAAAATGTTGCGGATTCAAAAATATCCGGATAAGTGTGGGCGGGGCCTAAGTGTGGATTACAAGTTAGCAAGTATAAAATACGATGGACAGTAAACAAGATTCATTGTGGATAACTTCAGGCGGACAGTTTTATTTTATCTATCAATTTCAATACTCTTGTGGGTCATTTTTTTAGTATTATAGTTTATTTTCTGTGGTTGTGTTTTCAAAGTTTTCATGTAATTGTTTCAATAAATGGGCTAAGACTTGTGTCTGTTTATCCCGCACCGGATTTTGGTTATCAATTGTTTAGGTGCGGGGAATTCAAGAATATTGTTATTTTTGTAACCTATTTTAAAACGACTTAAAACTCGCCGATGAGTAAAATTAAAATCAAACAAGGTTGAAGTTTATGAAAAAGAAATAGTTTTTTATCCCTGGCTCTCAACATTCTACTGGGGAGAGGGGTTAAGGATTTACTCCAGATTTAAACTAAAATATGCCAACTGTCCCAAACGTACTGTTGAAAGATTCCCTTTTCGTTTATTTTCTGTCGTTATAACATTTATGCTTTTGTCATCTTTCAAGCCAGGCTTAATGATATTCTTTCAAAACGTTTTCACTGCTTGGCGACATCAAATGTTTGACAGTCAAATTGTGGCTTTTCTTATCTCATTATTTATTACCGAGAAGACGACGTAATATCAATGAAAAATAGCTATCAATAAAGTGGCCTTGACTTTTCTCTCAAACCAATGAATAAATTAAACAATAGTCGCGCACCTGGCGGCTTCGTGATTACGAAATAAACCGATCTCAAAATTATCTTTTGTTTGGCAGTTATATGATAAGAATAAAGGCAACCATTCATTTACAAATAACAAAAATCAATACATACGAGGAATACTGTTTTCAAGTACACCTTATACTTCAGATTGGAGCGGGTGGCCATGAATTTGAATGAATGTTTGAAGAATATCTTCTTTGTTTTCTCAAGCAATCTGAAATTGCGACTTTCGAATGCAGAAATTAAAAGCAGGCGACAGTTTCTAACAAAGAAAAAAATTAAGAACCTAATTTGCATCTGTTAACCATTTTTCGTCACTTGCAAATTTTTAGAAAATCCATGTTTTTTGTAAAAAAAAAAAAAAACTTAGTTTTTTAACCGAAATGAAATTGTTTTTACGTTAACACTGGATGTCCTCGTCATCAGAAAAAGCGGTTTTATAGACGTTTTCTTTAGCATCTGGTCTTCAATTATCCCCCTGTGAAAAAAAAGATTAAATAAATACAAAAACAACCTGACCACGAAATAATTTATTCATAACGGCCTTTTAGTACAAATGTGATATCACCAGGAAGATTTGATATTACCAAGTGATTGCCAAAACTAATTCGAGAGCCACTTCAGCTGGTCAACACAACACCAAACACAGTGAAGAGTTCCTTAACATGAATCGAGCCTTAAAACATGTCTACTAACAAAAATATATCTTTACATGTTGACCATTTCGCCGAGTTTGCAGAGATGTTAGAAACACGTTCAACTGCTGTGGTTGTGGTAGAAGCGTTTTTCTTCTTGTTGATCACCTTTGCAGGGTTATTTGGAAATCTTCTTCTCTGTGCAGTGTTGTTCAAGAACTTCACCTTTCGAAGCATTACAAATATACTGATATTAGCCTTATCCCTGGCTGATATACTTATGGGAATTTTATGCATGCCTCTTTCATGCGGAGCGCTGATCCAAGGCAGATGGCTTTATGGCGACATCGCCTGTAAAGTTCAATGCTTTTCTATCTACTTTCTTGCCTTTGTGTCGCTCCAAACTATCGTTCTAACATCCCTCAACAGATTTTTCCGAATAGTGAAACCCGCGAAGTACAGGCGTATCTTCACAGTGAAAAAAACGGTTACAATGTTGATTGCCGTGTGGATTTCCACGGCGCTTATTTTAGCCGTACCTTTGGCTACAGGAACAATGGATGCGGCGTTCAACCCGGCAAAAGCCGCTTGTGTGATATTCAAAAAAGACTCAGCGATGAAACACAAGAGTTATCCAGCTATTTTGAGAGGGCTATTGCTGCTAATATTTGCCTTTATTCCTACAACTGTAATTTTTATTTGTTATTTCAAAATTTTCCGAACAGTTGGAGAACATTTCACCAGCGTGGCGCCGAACTTAGCGCAAAAGGGGAGACGTAACAAATCAAAAGTCAACTCTCATGAAATGCGAACGACAATAACTCTTTTTGCTGTAGTTGTCATGTTCGTCTTGAGCTGGTTGCCTGTTTTCGTTATCGAAATTATTCAGGCATTTGCCGTAGACTGGTGGGAGATACCTCGTGAGGTTCAACTGCTCTGGACCTTTTTTGGTAGTTTTAGCAGCGCGGCTAATCCCCTGGTATACGGATTTGCAAATTCATCTTATCGCCGAGAATATAAAAGATTATTAACATTAAAATGGAAAAGAAATGGCACTGATATCACGGATAGCAATGAACAAAGTAAATCACCGTCAGTTGCGATGGCAACTTTAAATCTTCCCACCTAGAATGACTGTAGACATTTACAAGTGCAAACGAACGACTGATTGTTTCAGCGTTGCTGCAAAAAAAGGACACTCGACATCAACAAAAACTTGGATGTAACAATGAAGACGGAAATTCGCTTTTAGTGGCTATAGTAACATTTAATATTTTAATATGAATAACATGCAGTGTGAGTATTTGTTGAAAATTAAGTAAATCTCCACTGGTGAAGAGTGTTGACAACTTCATAATTCCCTAGCTCTTAACAACTGAAAGCTAAGATTTGCAAGTGCCGATGTTCCAATAACCTCATTCTAAAGTGAGACATAAACGAAATCATATTCGCCCGGCATAACACCTTTAAAATTACGTTGTTCGACGCCTTTTTAAGGAAACTTTGGCGAACTTTAGATTTCATCATACTACACTTAAATATTAGAAAATGTAGTGTGAAAAAAGGCAAATCTTTGATCATATCAAATTTATCAAATTTCTTAAGCTGCAGTAGATTGTGGAATAATTGCAATGTAACCCACAAATTATTTGTACAGATGAGAATTATGCCTTTTGTGTCACAACTTATTCTACAAAGAGTTTCCTCCATTCATTATAGTGGTGGAGAAATTTGGGATATTTTTCTTTGGATTTTAGATCTGAAAATTTAGTCATGTAAATCATACATGTTGGCTGTTAATTTCAACTATTCCAATCAATTGCACAGCTTGAAATCACGTCGACATATAAAGATGCGATTGCTGTGAAACAACTAAAAATAAAATACTCCTTATTGAAAACAAGAGACTTGAAGTTGATCGGAAAGAGCGTTACAAACGTTGCCACTACAAGCTTAAATGAAAGTATCATTTCCCAACTTGACATATTTGAAGTCAATGATGTTCCGCATCTTTTAAGAAAATACCTAAGCGTGAAAACATACACATTGGCAGCTGCGGTTTCAGGCTATGAGCCCTGTTTTGTTATTCTGTGGATTGTCATCCTCTGGATGAAATCTTATCAGTACTTTGGCGCCTTCTAGTCAGGTCTGTCAAATGTCAGGTCTGTCAAACAGTCTTCTGAGTCTTTTGGGAGAAATTCGAACCTTTGTGGCGCTGTACATTATTTATTTACAAGCAATATACCACATATTTCTATGGTTTATCGGCTCAATAATCCACGCGGGATGTTGGAAGATCACGAGAAAAGATTGACTGAGATGAGTGATTTACAAGCTTTTCGAGTGGTATTCCAATCCCGGGGGGGGGGGGGGGCGTACTCCCTATAATGGGATATACGGGGATGCTCCGCCCGAAAGGGGTACCTTTTTTAGGCTGGAGGTATATGAAAGGGTAGGGATTTCACGAGTTGAGGTATATGAAAGGGTAGCGATTTCACGAAGAATCAGGAAAAGGCAGCGTAAACACGAGTTGAAGTAGGTAGGGACTGAAACGCCATCTAAGTATTATAAAAAGCGCCTTTCAAAATATATCAAACAGACGCAAGTAAAGGCTATATGAAAGGGGTACCATTTTCAGTGAAAGGTATATGAAAGGGGTACCATTTTCAATGAAAGGTATATGAAAGGGGTACCTTTTCTGTCAAAAACGGTATATGAAAGGGTAAGGGTTTGGACCTTGGGGCGGAGCATCCCCGTACAAAACTTTGTTGAGTAACCCCCCCCCCCCCCCCCACCCCCCCGCCCGGGATTCCAATATCCCAAGTGGTTTATTGCACCGATAAACCATGCAAATGTGTTGTCTATTGCTTCTATAAAATTACTGAAATAGATAGTCAATAGCTATTGACCAATCAGAGAGCGCGCATTATAATTATTGACCAATCAAAGCGCGCGCATTATAATTATTGTACAATTGATAATATCCACGTCAATTTTTACTTGAAAAACCACAATCAAACCTCTATCAGATGTCATCTATGTTTTATTACAGTTTTTCAGTTGCTTAAACAAGTATAGAAAACAATTTATTGTAATAAAAGCGTTTTTCGGAAAGAAATTAGAAAAGATTATTTATGGTAAAAAAATACCTCACTCCAAGAACCAAGCCGTTTTTCAAATTTGTAACTATCAAATACCAGAATTAGAGCGCTTTTCAATTGAGTATCGAAAGTAATTACTTTGGTATTGAATAGGCCATTTGCACGATGATATATGACTACAACTACCAGAATCCTCCAGTTTTTTGTTTTGTAGTGCAAATTAGAGCTATTGTTATTTAAACCGCACTGGGATTACAAAATTTAAATAAGAAAAGAAAAATTAACGAAATGAATTCTGGTAGTTGTAGTCAAATGACGTCATCGTGCAAATTGCATATTGCTACACTTTGTGATTGGCCAAAAAATCTCGCACCACTTTATCAACCAATCAGAAGTAAAACCAAAAGCAATCTTGGCTTCCTCGTACTCTTTGTCCCCGGCCGGGTTAGCGCAGTTAGCATAAGATTCCATCCACCAAAACCACCTCGGACACCTCATTGAGACTTATATAACGGATTAACTGGTTAAACTCTCAGTTAGGGTTAGGGTTAGCAGTTCATATCCTTAAATTTGGGCTTGAACAATCTGAGCAGTAAGCCTGAACCTAGCTGAGGTCACAGGTTCAATCCTGAGTGGGTATTTTAGATTTTCTTTTTCACACTTACACATTTACTGAAAATAAAATTCTAAGTATCGATATTACATTATTTAAGTCCCAATAAGTGTCTGAGGTGGTTTAGCTTGGTTTAGGCGTATGGTATCGAATGCTAACCGCTAAGCGCCGGCTTCATGTATTTGCCTCAAGTGCTGATTGGTTCATTGAATTGTATGCACGCGTCTGCTGTGATCGACTAGAGTAAAAACTTTGGTTTTGGTTTTAGACACTCAATTTAAAACTGCTCTATACTGCATAGGCTGTCAGTTATCTTGACAATGTTTCACATGAAGTCTTTACACCTAATTTCAGAGACGTTATCGGGCAAAAAGTAAACAATACAACAATGCAGTCCATTTTTTAGTCCTTCCCCGAAAGGGTTTTCCGATCTACTAACTTACAATTAATAAAAAAAAACATAGACAACAGAGAGTAAACTTACAGGAAAAGACTTGTTGCAAGTTGTCAAGTTGTTGTTCCCTTTCCCCCGATTGGTTCAAGAGTGTGTATTAGGTGTCTAGTGTTAGAATAATGTGCGCTGATTCCATCTAAATAAACAAGTGAATCAGGTTTCCGCGTCTCAGAAACTATTGGGCCTTATAGTTGACGGTTTATACTTATGCCACTCAATAACGTTTCTGTGTTGTTAATAGGTGTAGGTAAGGTATGATACTTGCAACCAAATTCATCTAACATGTTCTTTATATACAGTGGAAAAGTTTCATCTACAACGGCTCTGATCCACAGAGCCATCTGCTTAAAAATAGTTATAGTAAAAATATTCTAACAGAAAAACTACAAATTTTAATTTGTACCCCTTCAATTTCCCTTTTTACAACATAACAGTAGATTGAGTTCTTGTTGTTTAGTTGAGTTCTTGTTGCCTCATTTCTCTTTGCGATTTTGCTAGAAAAGTCAGGTCCGAAAACGTAAACATGTTGCTGGCGTCCATCCCAATTCATATTCCAGAAATACTGTTCGATTTCGTCAATTCGTCACTTAACAATGCCGTTATACATTCTAAGTTCGTTCCTTTATAACAGCTTCACCAATATATTAGCATCTAAAAAGCCGATGTCAACTTTCAGAAAAGTTTGGGAAAACCTTTTTAGAAGAATGTTGTGGAATTGTGAATACCTGGTTGTCGATTTTGAACCTGTCTGGGCAATTTTATCAGGCATGCTAGGCATTTTTTGGTTTTAATTTCTACTGCCACCTTTTTCATCGTTTGCAGAAAGCCAATACATCAGTTGCTGTAATTCCTTATCTTTCCACGATATGTGGTGGTTATTTAACGTCATCTTGTGTTTACTAGTGGGTTCTGTCCTTAAAGATTTTGTGTTCCTCGTTTCCTTCCTGTGATACGTATGATTGCCTGTCATCGACCCAGGACCGATATTTCTCCTTTCAAGATTCACGTGTACGTTCTTACTCACATGTCTTCCGTCAATAGAACGTCTGTTTGAATAGAAGTTTGAGGAGTCCGTTGTATACTCTCTTGGAGAAATTGGCGGTTGACCAGAAATACTCTCTGAAGAGCCATATTCTCCACTCAGTCCACTACTCCACTGGGTACTTGACTCATAAAGACCACTTTCAAAACCACTGTTATCGTCTTGTACATCCTGATTCCAATGACTAAACCTCACCTGTGAGATATCAGTCAATGAACCTTCAGAGACATGTGCGCTGTATTGATGCAATACGTTCTGTGCTTTCTCTTCTTTCTTAGAAGTGAAGTTAAAAAACTTCTTTCCGCTCAATGCAAGTAGTCCAGATTGGATATCATCTTTGTTACTACCCTCGGCTTGGCTTTCTTCATCAATGTCACCCTCACCTCCAAACTGAAGACCACTTCCAAAACCTACCGAAACATCATCAATCGTAGAACCACTCTCAATCAGATCGGATATCTTAATCACGTGAGGTGATGGAGATGCCAAGTGTGATCTATTTCCTACTGGAACATTTGTTGAAGAACCTTTAGGGAGCAGTTTCTCTGTACTATGAACCTCTTTCAGATGATTTGTTAAACTTTCATTTTCTTCGTTACTTAGTAGTAGGTTATTTAGAAGCTGATCACTACTTGAATCATCCTCACTAAGGTTTGCACCTGCAGAACCAATGGAAGATTCGTCGGGTTCAAATTCACTACCACTTAAACCTCCGTCGGCTTCAAATCCACCGAACGATCCGTCGACTACAAATACACTGCCATTTAAACCTATATCTGTTCTTGCTACACCATTGCCATTTTTTGAATCACGATAGTTATCACTGGGTGAAGACAATGACTCAAAGCCACTCCCAGATATGAAGGGGAATTCTCTATTGGCCTCCAATCCACTTTCACCATCAATTTGTTCTATTGTTGTATTGTTTCCAATGTACTTTATTACATGCTTTCCATTGTTTAAATCGTGATGATCGCTGCTTATTGTCTTTGGTGCATTTAAGCCACTTCCAGATCCAAAGGGGGATTCCTTTGAATGAAATACCGTTCCACTGACAACTTCACTCGTTCCTGATTTATTTTCCGTTTGCTTTGTTACACCATCGTCAATATGCAAGTCATGATGATTGTCACGGAAAGATGGTGGCTCTGAGAAGCCACTCGCAAACACAGTAGATGTTTCATCAGCTTCAAATCCACTGCTACTGACAGCCCAATCTATTGTTGAACTATAATTGTCCATTTGCTCTACTGCATCCTCGCCCTTTATGGATTCATCATAGTCACCCATACTTGAAAAGGATTCAATAATCCCACTAGCAGATCCAGAGCCTTTAAAACCACTTCCTCTGAACCTCCCATCTATCCTTGCATCATCGGCTGACGTAAAACCAACATCATCAATATTCACAATAGAACCATTAAGATTTCTCACACCACTTTTGGCAAGTGCCTCTTTGTTTGATGTTATACCGTGTTCTTCTTTTGCAGAGATCTGTAATCTATTCTGATTTTGGGATACATTTGCTTTGTTTGTTCCACTATATGTAGACTGACTATTTGAGTGACGTGATGAATTTCTTGTCACATGGAATAGGCTTTTGGTGTTGTTTACAGCCTTCTGTGAAACATTATCTACTGCAAAGGCCACGTCATCATGCTCATGCCCAGAACCAGAGGATGACAAGTTTTCGGTCAGGCTCGTTGAAGTATAATTTTCTTTTCCATTCACATTTGATGACACCTCCGTGAAAGTAGCTCTATGCAACTGTTTTGTTGATAGTACGGTTGATTCATTCTTCGACCAGCTGTCGTTCAACTTCCTCGTGTCCAATTTCTCAGTTGGTATTTTAGTAGAAATGTTTGATAAATTAGCGTTCTGTGGTGAGGTCTCAGTGAAATGTGGAATTGTTTCGTTGCTCTTGGGTGGATTTAATCTCTGGTTACCATGGTTAATCTTTGCATTTGCTATGACCTTTTTCTGTAACGTCTGCCTCGAGTTATTAAACTTAATTTTAGTTGAAAGATTTTCATGTTTAAGAAGAACTGGGTTCTCTTTATGTTGATTGAATATTTTCACTTCATTGACCGTCTTTGACGCCAGTTCTTTCTTTTTTCCTGAACTGTGGTGCTTTACCAATTTTAATGATTCAGCCGATTGAATCGACTTCACTTTCGTTTTCCTTTTTCTTTGCACGAAACGACCGATTTCTGCATTTGTATGCAAATGAGCTTTTAGCCTCGCTCGAAACTTTTTTCTGTGATGTTTAACAATAAGATGTGTCAATTCCTCCGTTAATGACGTGTCTTTATCAAATTTCTTATTCTTCTTTCCGTTTTGCTTGAAGGATAAATCTTGATGCTTCCGTTTTCCCCATGTGTGAGCAAATGTAATACGTGGCTTGTGTTTTTTTGGTATGCCAAATCCATCATCAAATCTTGTTACCCAATGTTGTTTCACTGTAGGATGAAAGTGAGTCTTACGATGAGTTGTGTGTGCCTTGACGACATATTTGTTCAATAGATTCTTCGAATGCTTTTCCTTAGCTATGCTTTTCAATTTTTGATCCATCTTTCCTTCTTTACTCTTCCTATGTTTCTTGTGCTTCTTCTTTTTATGGAGGTGGTGTTTATCTTTCAGCTCGTTTCCTTTTTTCTGTGGAGTATTCAATCCAGACAGCTTTTTCACCGACTTCTGTTTCTTTTTCTTTTCAGTTTTGTGACCATCCTTTCGTTCATGTTCTTTTGATGGTTTCCTGCCCGACTTGGGAACAACCTTTTGATCATTAACCTGCTTGGCAGATTTCATAGGTTTGATAGGCTTCGTAGGCTGGACCGCCTTTACAGGCTTGACAGGCTTGACAGGTTTAGCAGGTTTAACTTCATTATTCTCAGAATAGGAACCAGGTTGCGATTCCAATTCTTCCTTGCTTTCCTTTTCTTCCTTTTTGTTTTCTTCATTTTGCAACTTGGACACAACAGGAAGTGATAGAGGGAAAACACATTTACAGGATCTAAAATTGCAATCAGAAGAACAGTAAGCCCCCCTCGGACAACAGTGCCAACTGTCTGGACATCGTACGGCGTCTGGCTCCATACAGCAACCATATCCTGTCAGCGATAAAAGATTCTCACAACATGTAGTTTGTGCAGGGCACCGGGTCACCATGTCAGGACAGAAGGACGTATCATCGTGCATATATGAACTTGCCAAACCTGCAAATATTGAAAAGCATAGAGTAGCAAAGTGATGATGTCACAAAAACTAAATTTGTGAAATGTTTTGATTTGATGAAATATACGGAAAGAACATGATGAAAAATGCTCGCTTGCCAAAAATGTGCATCTTATTGCGATTTGGAGGTGAGATATTGGCACTTTTGTGCACAAAAGTGTGATTTAGCACTTTGGTTCCCTATTTTTTCTATGGCGTATATTAAATTTAATTCGTTCTTTTCGCATTGCAATTCTTCTGACGATTCAAATGGTTTTTTAATAGAGATTACAAATCTGGAAAAATGGAAATACATAAAAAAGCTCGAATGTACTGAAGTCCATGAAGATTTCTCATCCTAAAAAAGTTTAACCCTTGTTAGAAGTCGTTTATATCATCGGGTCAGTTAATTTCATCCTGGGCGAAACTTTCCCGATGCTGTTTTCAGTCTTCTACGGATGAAGCCACCTGTACAGACCAACATTTCGTTGTGGTGGAGTGACTGATAATGAAGTCTTATTTAATAAACTACAGAGGTGCTACAATTAGGTTATGATGGACAAAAAACGATCTTTCATCTCTTGCTTACATTATAAAACTTGAACAATACAAGATGATCAAAAATCGGGTATCACAGATTTAATTTGGCTGCCTTTTTAAAAAACGTTCATGTCTACTTTTGTTTTCAATTCATTTTTTTCTCCATCATCCCAAGAACAAACTAAGGAACAGTGAATTTCCCATACCTTCTCTTGCAGACAGTTCCGGCGGTTTAGGGGGAGAAAATTGACCTGAAAAAGAAACCGAGTAAAAAGGAGGAACTCAGAAGCAAAGCAAACCGGTAAAATTTTAATTAAAATAGTACAAACCTCTAGGTTTCGCTTTAGACAAAAGGCTCCGAAATGTGGCCGCCACTTTTACGCCAAGAAGTTTATTTCCTTTGGGATTAAAATGCTGAAAAGGAAACAGGTAATTAACAGAATAGTATTCATTTATTCAGAGGTGATATCAACGTAAACTAAAATAAGGATTTTATAAAACTAATGGAATCAGCTACCGATTCAGATTCCATCGTTAACTCGATCAGTCCCAATCACTGTAGAGAAACAGTCCTTCGTTTTTCCGGGGTTGAATTGAGTGCAAGTTTTGTCTTTTTTTCGAAAGAGTGTTCAACGTTCCGCACCAATTGGCCAGGTTTGTAGAAAAGGCCAACATTTAACTGTAAACGGAGAAACGAGGGTGTAGGCCTTTCCTATTGTTTTACTGTACAATTATGGGAATGTAGCTAGGTTAAGCCTCAAATTCAGAAGTTTCAAAAACATCATTTCAATGAATTTGAATTAATACGTGTTTAAATGCAAATTAAGCTATTTTATCAACCTGGTCTCCAGGCCTTCTCCGCTTCCAAATGGTGGGGCGGGCATGGAAACCTGCGGACAAAGCCGCCAAAATACTCCAACATTCCTGGAATATTTTGTCGCGTAAACGTAACATGTTGAAACGTTTTCGTTTTGTTTGAACAACGGTCTCAGTTTGCTAGCAAACTAACGGAAATGGCTAGATTCTATAGCTCAAAAGGAGGTTTTTGAGCCCGCGAGACTGAGCACCCCCACCCAAACCTTGTTTTCACTAAAACTGCTGGCCTCCGCGACCTCCTTTTGAGTTATGGAATCAAGTCTCTACCCAAACTAACCAGTCGCCGTACATAACCTCCAGAAACGTCTTTTTATCTTGAACACGTGACGAAACACTCCATAATGTTTGGAGTATTTTGCTGGTAGATTCATGATACAGCTCAGAAGGAGGTCGGACACCTTAATGAGTAACGGAGTAACTGGTTATCTTTCAGTTGAGAAGCTAGTTGGTACCGTGGAACGGTAGGCTATGTAAGCCTAAGCCTAGCTGAGGTCACAGGTTCAATCCTCACTGAGGGTGGGGATTTTAGATTTTCCTTTTTACACTTAAAAATTTATTGAAAATAAAATTCTAACTGTCGACATTACGTTATATAATTCTCAATAAGGTGTCCGACCTTCTTCTGAGCTATAGCAGGTAGACTCTACCTTTTCAGTATGTGCTCCCAAACTTTGGAACAGCTTTCCGGGACATATTAAGCGTAGTCTTAGTGTTAGTTCTTTTAAGTCTAGTCTTAAAACTTACCTTTTTAAACAGTATTTTTAATCGTAGTTTTTAAGTGCTTACCTTTTTAGATTGCATTGGTTTTTTATTGTATTTAATTTTTTTACTATTTTTAATTTCTTTTTACTTACTGTAAAGCGCCTTCGAACTTTAGGATAGGGCGCTATATAAATATTTTATTATTATTATTATTATTATTATTATTATTATTATTATTATTATTATTATTATTATTATTCGGTTCTCTCCAGTTGCCGGATGTTCTACTGGGTAATGTTTATTGTGTCTCAGCCACTCCCCGTAGCTTAGAGACACAACACTTTCCTCAACAAGTGCGCAGTTCAGAGAATGGCCGATATTTGTACACTTCCAAGGAAGTCAGGTACAGTCGGACCTCTATTAAACGGCCACCCTCGGGACTTTGAAAACTGGCTGCTTAATAGAGGTTGGCCGTTTAATAGAGGTACAGTATAAATTGGATAGAAATGGCAGTCAACGTAATTTTATTGCCTCTATATAGCAGAAGGCTTGTTGAAAAGTGAACATATGTGAAGATAAATGCAAAAATCATTGAAACAAAAAATTAAGTGCCCTGTATTTGCACATTTCAAGTCCGTGCAAAGTTCTAGCTCTAACACAGAGAGCATGTAGTCGATAAGTACAGTATTTTTTGGTGTTGAGTAGGTATAGAAAAATATGGAAATCCATGTAACAGAACATCAAGTTTCTTAGGCCTTTTTTGCACCGATAGTCTGTAAAAATTTTAGCTCAAAATATTTCACGGACGATTTATTTAAAATAATCCGTCACTGCTGTTTGCCGTTGAGGAGCTCGGAGTTGTAACGAGAAGACCAAGTCATTTGCCTTTCTGATAGATAGGGCAAGGTCCTGGTAACCGTGAAACTGGGCAAGTGGAGATTAAATTGCAGTTTTTATTGTTATCAGTTATCACCTTCATATTATCTGCCACCATTTCGCTTGAAAAGATATTTGCTGGCCGCTTAATAGAGGCAAAAATACAGCAAATACTAAACTTGCAACAGCAAAAAGGTGGCCGCGGCCGCTTAATAGAGGTGGCCGTTGAATAGAGGTATCGAATACAGCACTTTACTGACAAATAATTCGGGACTTTGGAAAGTGGCCGCTTAATGGAGGGTGGCCGCTTAATAGGTGGCCGCTTAATAGAGGTCCGACTGTACATCTAACTTTCCAAACCAGGTCTTTGCACCAGATTATTATTATTATTATTATTATTATTATTATTATTATTATTTATTATTTATTTATTATTATTATAATTATTATTATAATTATTACTATTATTATTTATTATTTATTTATTATTATTTATTATTATTATATTATTGCTTGAACTTGTCAAGCGTTATGAAATGAAAATTTATATGAATGAACTTTATAGCTTTTTCCTGCAAGTGTACATAAGATTGATGTTAAGGCTTAATCGATTTTTAAGAAATTTGTTAATAAAGTATTGTCATTATTAATTATTAAAATTAAAATTATTATTATTATTATTATTATTATTTATTATTATTATTATTTATCGTTGGATATCTTACCACATCTTTAGGTTGTTTCATGATGCTGCAGGTTTCGTAAGGTGGATTTCCACATTTATGGATGACCGCTGAATGTAAATCCAAAATCTCTACTCTCCGTCCGTCCTCCATAACTCTACACATACAAACGAAACGTTGTGTTAAATAAAAATTGATGTTATATGTAAGAGGGCCACCGTAACAGTAACCTTCCTCTCACTGTTCACGTAGTAATACACCAGAGTACAGCGATATGTAAACTACAAAGATGAGAGGTGAAAGTTTCAGGAATACGAACACCAATTTATTTTTCAAATAATAAAACAAGATATAGTAGCAACCCGCAAATAACTAGAGTTAATCGTGGCGGGTTGCTGCGCACTAAACAGTTGCAGAAGCTCACTATAAAATAAATGAATAACAATAGATAAGAAAATAAGGAATGGATAATGTATGATTAGTTACAACAACAAATAGATTAATTAATAATAGAAATAAATTAATTAATTAATTAAAGAGAAGGGGTAATAAAATGCAGATTACAGTCAATTAAGTGTTTTAAAATTACGAAGACTGGTACAAAGAAATTGACATCAACATAGATATCCTCACTCTCCAAGACCTCCATGTACTTAAGAAAAATACTACGCAATGACAAAGTTTTTAAAAGAGAGAAACTATGGTTCTATTTCCTGGTCTAATACGTAAGTCATTATTATCTGTCAGGCCAGTCACGCGAAGACGTTTTGTCGTTGTCCTCTCTCTGCCGTCCTTATGATTGCTTAAGTTCACAACTTACCCCTTGGGAATGCTTTCAATGGCGGGACTAGGAGCGGGGCTACAATGCGTACAATCGCTTTTTAATTTTTTCATACATTTGTCTGTAAAACCTGTGAAAGTCCGCTGTAAATTTGTGAAGATAAAGTACGAAAAAGTCAAAACGCGATTACACTCTTTGTAGTCCAGGTACATCGCTCAAACTTTATGATTGGTATCTTAACTAAGTTTACCATTCACAAATCTCTCAGATATCTAATTTGACGAAAATTATTTGGCATCGCATCATTCCGATTTCTTCCCATACAAACTGACTATGACCTGTCTTTCGTGACCTGTCTGCGCAATTTTCAAAAAATATGGCGGATTCTACTCCGAAAAGGTTTACAGTTGGATGATTTGTACCGATACCTTGTCGCCTCTTCGTTGTAAGCAACAACTCTTTCATTCCTCCTCCCCGCTATAGGAACAGGCGTCGTAAGAGCAAACGCTACTTGAGCTCCAGTTTGAAGAAGAATCTTTTTAATTTTCATCAGATTACCTCGGTATTCTTCTAACGGGACGAATTCCTTAAAAAAAGAGAATGTCAAAACTGGAGTCATCTCTCCAAGGAACATTGGGGTAGGGGAAGAAGGGGAAAGTGGTGGTGGTGGTGGTGGTGGGGTGGGGTGGGGTGGGGGTGGGTGGCGATAGAGTACACTCTACAAAGTTTTGGTGGAGTCAGGCTGCTCACAAATATAAAGCGCGGAATCCTAAACTTGTTTGAGACCAGAGAATAGCAAGACCATATACTAAATGTATTTAAGTATATTCAATAATCCTAACCGATACAATAAATCTATAAATGATATATAAATGGTGGAATCCCGATTTTTCATGGAATACTAGATTTTTCGAAACTCCCGATTATTTGAACCAAAACTCGTTTTCCTTGGATTTGATTTCATTCAATACCACCTTCGATTTTTCGAACTCCCGATTTTCCGAAGCAATTTCCGTTTCCCTTGGAGGTTTGAAAAATCGGGATTCTATACACTCAAACAGCCCAACCATTTGGATAGGACTTCCGGTCCCGGCTGAAAACCCACACATTTTCTCTAAAATTAACCCGACTAATAGGGCAAGAATCAGTTTTACCGCTTCAAATGAAGAGATTCTATAAATAATCTATTGGGCTAAATCGGCCAAAAAATTTATCAGTCTTGTTGAAAGAAACTTCAGTACATTTTTCGTCCAATCTTAACTTGAAAAAATAAAACACGAACAAACCAGACTTAGGCTTAGTGGTGAATCAGTTGTTATCTTTCTTTAATATATCTTATCTAAGAGGTTTTTTTCCGAAATTTAGATCCATTCTTCGTTTATTAAGCTTTCAGAAAATGTATAGGTTGCTGGGATTTTTTCGTAAAACGAGCGCATAAAAATCACTAAAAATAAAGATCACCTCTACTGTTACCTTTAACAATAAAACGCATAAGCGTAGCTATACGCGGACATGCCGTTTGAACCGACGGTGTCCGTATCAACAGGATTCGACCGTGCTACCTTGAGCGCTTACCTCAGGGAACATCTTGCTATAGTCAATGTCATGCATTCCAAAATTGAACACGATCGCATCATAACTTGTCCTTTCAAATGCCGTGGTGCGAAGCATCATGGACAGGCATTTCAAACCGTATCTGGAATCCACTGCCCCAGATCCCTTGGCAAACGGTGCGTGCTGAACTTGGCACAGACCTTGAAGCTCGCTTTTAACAATTGTAAGGTATCTAAATGGAGAGGTGTTGCAGACTTAGAGCTTGCCGTTGGACTTATTTTATTGAATATGATGAAGGCTAAAACCATGGAACGAACCGTAGACGATTACAATGTATTTTATATAATATAATACATCTTATTTTTTCCTCACAAGAGGATTATTTACTACCTAAACGAGACCAAAGCAAACTATCGTTCAAACGAAGCATTAGTAACAAAGATATCACGAAGGACTTTTTTATATTTCCTTAAAAAAGTAATTAATGGAAAGTTTCTCGTTTTTGGAGTTACAGAAACATGGATACTGATAATCACTGGCAGATAAAACATTTACCTTAATTTTTTTTCTTTTTCCTATTTATCAAGCAGAAATGTAAAACGTAACTTCCAGCATTTTTAACCCTTTGACTCCCAAGAGTGACAAATATCCGAAATTACATTTTGTACAATATTATAAAACAAATGGTACCATGTAAAACTACTGCTTAAGAGGTTTCAATAGAATGGTCACACCATAGGATTTCGTCCACAGAGTCAAAAGTTAGAACTACACTATATGTCTCTACAGAAGCTTCTGTTATGAGCTTCTGGTCTCTATAATTGACTCTTGAAGTGAAAGGGTTAAGCATTAGAAAAATAAAACGTATTTCTGTGAATATCTACCCGAGTGAGATTGAGTCGCCGATGATAAGACAGTTCCGGAACAGTGGATTCACACCCAAAGGAGGTCCAGGACTGCAAACTCGTGATGCATTGCGTACTTTCATGTCCTCTGCTCTTACAGGGTATGATCTGGATGACAGAAATACATCGTAATCGGAAAATGCTAAATGAGTAATTATTGGCTATTGTCTAGCATCCTATCATGAATGATTATTAATGCTTCTATTTTCGTAGTTTCGATGTTAGCAATTAGTCTTTAAAAATAATGGCAATGTTTGTAATAATCAGAGCGAACCATGCAATGAGAAAACAAACCTTTAAACTCCATTAAACATCCTTCTTAATTCATTCGATAAATTCAAAGGGGGAAGGGTGGGGTGGAGGTGGTGTTGTGGGGAGGTGGGATTTATAACTGACACTAGCTTGTGAGAATAAAGCTTTAACTTAATCCATTAAACGCTACCCATTAGCCAAAATTAAACCCAATAAAAATCTTATTGGATGAGCAAAAAAAACACAAAAAATGCTGGGCGAAATTTAAGAAATAAATATCACTTTTGAATCCCAGAAATTTGCATCTTCTCTTCACTTTTACACAGAGAACTCCCTTCCCTTCTCTTCATGACTCACTTACTTCGCATCTTGTCGCGCCTTAACTCGATTGGACCATGTTTGCGCCGGTGATGTTGAAAAAGGTCCTCCCGGAGACCTTGTCTGGGGCCATACTTGGGATATGTCAAATGGGACCTCCGTCTGTGTGGATACCTGGGATGGGACCTGATATGGTGCTTGGACAGGTAAATGTGCTTGTGAAGGTACCACCTGAGATAATGGCTGAAGGGGTGGCTGTGTTGGAGCCTGGGGCCAAGAGTTATAATCTGGCGGCCATGTTGGAGTTTCGTCCATTGTTGGATAGGTATCCCAGTCATACCCCGAATCGTCGTAAATGTCTTGTCGCTTCAATCATAAGATTACATCATAGTTTTAGAGCGGTTTTCACTAATCTACTCTAGCCAATCAGAACAGAGGCAGACAATCCAATGAACCATTCAGAACTCGAAGCAGCGCGCGGAAAACGCTGAAAACACCCAGTCATACCCCGAATCGTCGTAAATGTCTTGTCGCTTCAATCATAAGATTGCATCATAGTTTTAGAGCGGTTTTCACTAATCTACTCTAGCCAATCAGAACAGAGGCAGACAATCATGAGACGATCCAATGAACCATTCAGAACTCGAAGCAGCGCGCGGAAAACGCGTGCGAGTAAATCACTGTAATTGGTCTTGGTTTTACTTTTGATTAGTTGAGATGGTGGAGCGAGAATTTTTAGCGTAGCAATTCAAAACCAAAGTAATCGCGGAATTACTTATGCGCATAGCGGCATGAGTTAAGGTTTGGGCTCCGTTTTTTGTGTTTGTTACATTAATGCATGCCTCTGAATGATGCATTTCTTCTAATATTTTGTTATGAAATGTACAGTCTTTTATTCCCTAAACAAGTATTAAAAATATCGTGGCATTTGAAACCGGAGCGTCTGCGGTCATGACCAGCGGTCGGTCGCTAGGAAATTCCTTTTGTTTTCTGTGCAACAAAGCAAATCGGAATCGGATTCGTAAAAAATGTTCTGATCACATTTGTACGTTGTCGAACTGTACAAAAGGATATCGGCTTGGAGATCAATTGACAAATTATCGCCGCATGAAACATACCGGAATATCGGCAGATATACTGAAAACGATATATTAAATATAAAAGCTCAATATATAATTGTAATCATGGTAAACAAGATGTCTACTTGGCTGAATTTTCAAGGCCTGAAATCTAAATTTCAGTAAGAATATGCATATGTGTGGACAATTTATTCCATACAAATAATATTTGTGGGTGTGGAACAAAATAACATTTCCTCGAAAATAAAACACTTTTCCTCATAATATAGTTAGAGTTTATGGTATTGCATTATTCCACCAACCAAACGTTTGGTTAGTCTTATTCCCTGGTTTTAATTCTCTGAGAATTCGATTATTTCTAAACAAAAATATCGCAATCTATTTCTTAATACATTGGTGGTATATTTTATGTTGATATATAACATTACAAAACAAAACTTCACACCTTAATTCACGTTACCAAACCTTACCCGCTTGCCGTTTCTCCACCTTTGTCTTGTTCTGGAATAAGATAATGCCATAGGATTTACTTTACGAGGCCAGAAGTTATTTCTAGTCCAGCCGCGAAGTGGACGAAGATAAAGTGCATTATTTCGGTAGGTTGTTGCACTTTGTCTATTCCTCAGTGCACGGTTGTATATTGTTCTGTCAAATGAGAAACCGCGCGAAAAGGCAAGGCATACTGACAAACAAATCAGGCGAACAACCAAGAAACAACCGAACATTGCTAGACATTTTCTGCCTCAGTATTAACTTTGTTCTCCAACGTTTGTGTTTTTCGTCATTTCTTGTATCTTTCCCCGTTGGAAAACCCAAAAATGCAAACTTGCAGACAGTGGTTGTTCTATCATAACAAATCACGGCATATCTGTTTTAGAATGAACCTCTTATTCACGAACTCAACAGTCCGTTTTTAGCCGAAGTGACGTGATTTTAGCCCTGACGAAATTCGTGTCTTTCAGAACAAAAGAAGTGTCGGTTAGTGCATATCTTCAGGCTTGAAATCCTTCAGGCGAGTAAGTGAGCGAGAAATACGATATGGGGCAAATTTCATTCTACTGACACAACAAACACAAGTTTCATTTTGAACGCGCTAAATACCGTGAAAACTGTTTAGCACCCGTTAACAAACCTTTTGTTTGCTAACACATCTTTTTTTTTTTTTTTTTGCGCAGTATGTCATGATTTTCTTCATCGCTTTGGTTGACACTATTTTTTTAAGCCATCTAAAATTGTTACTCGTATTTAAATTAAGAAAGCATAAACATATGTAAGCTAAGCAGATTTCTTTTTTGTTTTTGTTTTTCATTCGTGAGTACCAGCCAATTCGTAGCAGGTGGCCTAACTTTAAACAGTTAAAGAGATGAAGAGTCTTGACTCTGTTTATATTTAGGCGACATTATGATGCCGTGAAAGATAATGACAGCCCTTGAACAATTTAATCATATGAACATGACTTTGTCAGATGGTCCTTCTTTCTTGTCCAGTTTAACAAAACGACAGTTTACTAGTTATTTTGGTAGTTTCTTGGTGTTGCGGATGGTGTGATCACCAAATGACGTAAAACAAAAGATTCAAAAGACACTGAACAATACCCACACCACAACACAAAAACTAACCAACAATGGCTTCCGCAACACCAAGAAACACCCGTTATTTTACATATAGCATATAATATAATATAGTATTAAACATGAAAGAACTATTAAATATAGTAGAACGTTTATCAACACCTATCTGTCTTGAATGTTGATCTCGATTGGGCCGAAAACAGTCCTCTTTTCTTGTTGCCTGTAGAGGCGCGGTTGTGTGGTGATTAGCGCGATGGACTTCAAATCCGAAGGTATGGTCTCAGCTGTCTTGTTGTTTCCTGTAACAAAAAAATTTACTGCGCTTCGTCTCCCTTCACCCAAGTGTATGGGTACCGGCGACAAAATGCTGGCGGTAACCCTGCGACGGACTAGCATCTGATCCAGGGGAGATTAGCAATATTCCTAGCTGTTTCCATGCTACGGTAGCCCAGTGAGCTACCCTGTTTTTTGTTGTTGTTGTTGTTGTTGTTGTTGTTGTTGTTGTTTTCGTGCGACTTTACTTTACTTGTAATGGTATACAAAAGGCAGCAAACATAGCGAAAACATGATCGCTTAAGTCTACCCCCTCCAGCAGGCCGAGCTACGAGTATATTGTCAACAAACGCTCTAAGGCGCGGTTTAAACGTTGCATTTCATATGTGCCGAATCTACTACCCATTTGGGTCGACTGAAATAACTAAATTCGATATTTCATTTAGACGTCGAATTTAATAGAGTCGCATTGTATTCATGAGTGAGTTTTTATGAAGTTATCTGAGGGAAAAATGTAGAATTATGGGTAAAACATAACTTAAAAATACGATTCGGCACATGTGAAGTTCGACGAATAAAACAACTGTTGAACTTCTGTCGAATATTCGACTGGCTCAGTCGAAGATGCCGCAGAAATCGCATCGTGGAATTTAATTTTAGTTAAACGTCGAACTTCACATTCCTGAATTAGATTAGGCAAATGTGAAATGCGACGTTTAAACCGGGCCTAAAACTCAGGAAATCGATTGAAATAAACTTATCACAAAGGTTAAAAATTTATTCCATACAAAATGTTTTAGAGGCAGTTACCTTAATCAAAAATATAATATTAGATTTTGTCAAAAAGGTAATAGTACTTTTGATTAATTACATATAAAATTCCATTGTAATGCAAAGCAAGAAAATCTGAATTTGAACCCCATAAAAGTAAAACCAAAACCAATCGTGACTTGGTCGCACGCGTTTTCCCGCGCTTGGCGCCGCCGACATGTAATTGCTTCGAGCTCTGATTGGTTCATTGGATGTTTACGACTTCTGTGATTGGTCAGAGTAATTGAAAACTGTTCTATTACCTGAATATTTCGGTGACGTAAAATTTTAGGTTAAGGAAGTTCATCTCCCGAATTTACTAGCCGACATCTTAGCTGTAACAACGACATTTTTTATCTCTTCGAAAACAAAAGGTGTTAAATTTTCCGACAGTACGAAATTTTGACGCAACATTTTACTTATGAAAACTCTAGCCTGTGAGGGCGACCCCATAGCTGTCCAAACGATGTCTGTGATTGGCGAACGATACAATTGATATATCACTTGAACCACATGCCCCTATCCCTAATCCCTATATCCCAGCGGGACAAATCTATTGTTTTCTTAGCGAATCACAGACATCGTTTGGACAAGTGCTGGACTACCCGCCTGTGAGCAAGCTCTCGTGCTTGGGGTCGAGGATTGCGGGAAGCGGGAAGGAGGGGCCGAGGAAGGGGAAGGGGAAGAGGGAGAGAGGGAGAGAGAGGGCAGAAGAATTTTTAAGATGACTAAGGCGTTCCGACAAGCTTCCTACTAAAACGATTCGTTGGATGCTCCTGTTAATATTACCTTGGCGGTCATTTGTCAGATTTATTACTTTTTCGCAAAAAAAACCCGATGTATTTTTGTTTTCAGTGGTAATCACAGGCTATCTTTTTTTTTTTGGTTTTGAGAGAAAGAAAATGGCAGCAATTGAAAATCACAGGACACCACTCAAACCGATGATGGTAGGCGCGTAAACAATTAAGAACTAATATCAAATAATAAATCGGTTTATCATGAATACACTCTTCGGAGACTCATCGAAATTTGGCATGTGATCAACGACGCTAACTAATCTCATACCCAGATTTCTCACGGACAGGCGGAAAGGAAATTCTCTCATTTCAGTACAATAATGAGTGAGAACTGGGCACGAAATTAAACCCTAACTTTTCTTATCCCATATATTAGTCCCTGAGGTGAAATAATACGGGCAACGAAATCGTGCAACTTGCCGCTTAACAATTCCGGGGATTGCGTTGCAGGTTGCAGCCTCATGTTGCGCGTTTCCCCGCCTATGCGAGCAACAAATTTTCATTTTGCAGAAAGTAGAAGCGACGTCCACGTACCGCAACATGAAAATTTGTCGCGCGCGTAGGTGGTAATACGCGCAACATCAGGGCTAGGCATTTGCCGATTGTGCTAGTAAAAGTGGCATATTATGCTAGTGGCAGTGCTCGTTTTTTTGCCCAAATTATGCTCAAATTATGCTCGCTTTTCAAAATTATGCTACTTTTTTAAAAAATTATTCTGTGCACAAACTTCACAACTCACAACTTCACAACTCACAATCTCACTATCCCGGGCAAGTTGTGCAGGCTTTGGTCTATCCTCTCTGTTCTCGCTACCTTGTAAACTATCTGGATGTAAGTTCACTGCACTTGACTGGTTTGGCGTGGCGGCCGCCATTTTGAAACGAGCACTGGGAGAAAGACTAAGGAGTCTGGGACCGAGACACAGACTTCCGGTTCCGTTTCAGCGAACTCCCGCGGTATCTCAACACAAGTAAAAAAAAAATCGAAAAATAGGAGTGGAGGCAACTGTTAATAGTAATCTATCGTTTTTAGTAGCTGAGATCTTCGTTTTCTTGAATTATTCTAAAATTGTGCTATTAAGACAAGAAAATATACGGATTATGCTAGCAGTGTTACTTTTGGAAAAAGGGCAAAAATTATGCTCAATTCCTCAGATTATGCCAAAAATTATGCTAGCACAATCGGCAAGAGCCTAATCAGGGCTACAACCTGCAACGCAACATTGTTATGCGACAAGTTGCACGATTTTGCTGCCCGTATTGCTCCACCTTTACTGTCTCTCCAGTGAAAACTTACATAAAAGTGACTCAGTGTAATGCTCGGCGAACCTTATAAGTTAGTAACGCGTTTAGGGTGATATCATTTTCAAAATATCTGCAATATTGTTAATTTCGGCTGGCAAAAAATAGAAAACGTAGACATTTTATTATGAAAGCCCTTTCTAAAGCCTTGCAAAACAATGTTTGCAATACAATCGACCTTATCGCAAATGAAACTGTCGGTTATGGTTTTGGTTTTTGAACTTTTTACGATGAAAAAATATTTGGGTCACGCCCACAAAGCAAGTTTTCGGTACTTTTCGGGTTTTATATGAAAGTTTCTGTCAAGTCCTTCACCCCACCCTCCCGCACTTCGTCCGGCCCCCCTCTTGAATCTAAATTGTGAAACTTATACCCTGTCTATATCACCCATGACTACTCCCACCGATCTCCGGATGAATTTAATCGCTAGACCCAGACGTTTGGCTGACGTCTCTGTTTTGTAATAGTTCATTGGAGCCTTCTCCACTGTCATATGCTTGTTTCTTTGAGGTGCTTGATTTGTCCTCATCGCTTGGCTCGCCGACTGCATCAACACTTACATGCTCAATTTCTTGAACATTTATCCTTGCATCCGGGCCTTCAATTTTTACCTGTCCTTCATTGCGCGTGCTTCCAGAGGAATCCGCTGAACCTTCATCGTCGGTGTCGAGGTATTTGTCGGAAGGGAAATTAACTCTGAGTTCTTCGGATGCGGTTAATACGGATGTAATAATGGAAAAGAACATAGAGACACCTAATAAAACGACTGCAGCTCTCAACAGTTCCATGAATATACCTACAGCATCAGAAGGAGCTTGGCCTGAAAGAAAAAAACGGAGGAGGTGGCAACAATTAGTTTAGTAATAATAATAATAATAATAATAATAATAATAATAATAATAATAATAATAATAATCAACTTTATTTATCGAGGTAACACTTGACAGTATAAAACACTGATAAACTCGTGGCCCTCAAGACAAATTAAAAGTAAACACATACAAAAGAATAATGTAAATTAGTAAATTCTTAACTTCTTTTTAATTTACATTTTATCGATTGATGTTCAGTTGAAAGGTTGAAGGTCCTCAATTATAGCTATCATGGATAACGATGATAGCAGTCTAACAGATTGAGTCTGTGAATGAAATCCAAGCAAAACGTATTGAGCAGTACTTTCAGTGGTACTGTTTACTATGCTGTACAAGCCTCAGTCACTTTTGAGTCTGTTGATGAAATTCTACAGTGTAACTATTCAAATGAAAGCTATTGAGCAGTACTTGCCTGTGGTACTATTTATTATGCTGTACAAGGTGGTTGTAACTTTTGCGTCTGTGGATAAAATCCTAAAGTGTAACCATTCAAATGAAAGCTATTGAGCAGTACTTTCCTGTGGTACTGTTTATTATGCTGTACAAGGTGATTCTAACTTTTGCTTCTGTAGATAAAATCCATAAGTGTAACCATTCCAATGAAAGCTATTGAGCAGTCCTTTCCTGTGGTGCTGTTCTTGGCCAATTTCGCAGCCCCCCCAAGATCCCTCCCCCCCCCCCCCCCCCCCCCACCGTCTGCCATGGCATTCCATTTATTTTCTCTACAGTCTATCCTCCTTACCTCCATTGGGCACCAGGTCTCCAAATCCAATGGTCGAGAAAGTTATAAAACAGAAATACACTCCTTCTAGAAAGTTCCACTGTTCTTCACGCAAATAAAGAAGCGCTCCCACGAAAAGCATCAAAATTAGAACTAACAATGTCCACATAAGTGTTTTGGTTGTCACTATTTCAGGTTCCCGCTTGAGAACTTTTGTTTCAATTAAATAATGAATGTAACTTATCGCTTGATTGACTCGGTCTCCAATGTGACGCAATACCATGAGGTTTAGAGGAATTCCAAATAAGGCGAAAACCATACAGAACACGCGACCGCCAACCGTGCTGGGAGCCAAGTGACCATAGCCTGAGAAAGAAGCGAGAGAGGATTGGGTTTGAAGTAGAAACAAGAAAGATTCAGTTATTTTTGTTTCATGTCCTTGTTTAGTCGAGAGAAAACAATGGATTATTCTTAAAATTCAACAAATTTGCTAATTTTTCGTCACCTGAAGTTGAAACGCGCAGAGGCGATGACGTTAAAAAAAACCGCGGTCTAAGCCAATTTCAATCTGGCCAACCCCCCCCCCCCCCGGGGGGGGGGGGTACTCCCATATATGAGCTATATAGGTATGTGCCGCTGTGAAGGGTATGGTTTTCAGGCAGTTTAGTCTGGGATAGGGTATAGTTATCAGAGATGTTTGGTCTAGAATAGGGTATCATTTTCCGCGAAACTGATCAGTTGCGAGAAGAAATTTAGTCTAGACAAGGTTAACTGATAAATGGCATTTGAAAATCGGTACGGCGGACAGTAAGGAATTTTTACTGACCCCTGTAATTAACAACTGTGATAGTGAACGAGTTTCTAGAAAATAGCGAGTCTGGAATAGGTCTAGGTTAGGGTAGGATTTTTCGGTGTTTAGTCTAGAATAGGGTTGCATAATGCAGCTAAAATGGTCTAGTATAGGTTAAGGGTCTCAGAGTCCCAGCGGCACACCCCCACCCAAAAATTTACAGAGTATCCCCCCCGGGGGGGGCCAACCCTGACATTTAAACGTTATTTACTATAAACAATGTCTAAAAGACATATAGCATAGACTAGAAAAACATGTATGTGCTTACAATTACCCACTAATACACATAGAGCAGTTTTCAATTGAGTGTCGTAAAACCAAAGCCAAAGTAATTACTCTGACCAATCACAGCAGTCGTAAACAATCAAATGAGCCAATCAGAGCTCGAAGCAATTACATGTCGGCGGCGCCAAGCGCGGGAAAACGCGTGCGAGCAAGTCACGATTGGTTTTGGTTTTACTTCTGATTGGTTGAGAAAATGGCGCGAGATTTTTTATAGCCAATCACAAAGCGTAGCAATGCAAAACCAAAGCAATTGTGTAATTACTTTCGACACTCAATTGAAAACTGCTCTATGTGGAGCCGGGTCCCGTTAATTGTCTTAAACTACGGTCACTTGGGGGACATCGTTAACCGACCCAATGACCTTTCATTTTCATCGTATTTGTATTCTCGACAGAACCCACAATGAACGCGAATTAAGTATTTTATCTCCCCCTGAAAATTCTAATTAGCGCTGTTAATCCACATCGTTGGCGTTCAGAATTGAAGCAAACACGACGGTTTTGTAAGAAACAAAACTAGTAAAGTAAAACTGACAAATTTACTAATTGTCTGTTACATTAAGTCACAACGCTGTCTCTTGTTTCAAACATAACAACATACAAAATTATACCAAGAAAAAGCTAAGAAATGCTGCTAGCTTTTCAGCGAAAATTCAATAAATAACTGAATAATATTAGTCAAATCAAACATTTTAATGTTTAGTCTGCGCCATTTTATCGCCAAGTTTGGTCTTAAAAACAACTTGTTACCCACTACTTTAAACAAAAGCAAATTTTTTCTTCTTCATTTTTTAGGCTAGTTAACACGAATGAGTCAAAGCTCTCTGAGCGGACACTTGCGTAAGCGGACAGCTTTACCCACGGCCGCCTTGATAAGACCCCGTTTAAATTCTCCTCTTACCAGAATCATTTCCGTAAGCAACCATCTCCTGTTACGGATAATTTTTTTTTCTGTATGCCCCCTTACTGTTCGAGTTATCGAATTTCAAGCGCGGAAAAAAACCAAATTTGATTCCGAAAGCGCTGACTTACCTACAGTCGTAACAACACTCCATGTAAAATACACTGAAGCGTAATATGTCCACCTCGAGGTACACCACTTGTCCGGATCACCCCCACAGCGGTGCTTCACGGCACTTTCAACCTTCTCTACCAAAAAGTCAAAATCTTCTGGTGTCATGTTATGCTTTTCTAAAAAGAACTTTTTCATAGAATTCAACTGCTGTATTTCAAACTTGTCATTCTCGTTTTCAAGAACTTGAAACACTACGGCGCCGGACAGAAGATAAATCCCTAACAAGGTCGCTAGGCAAATCAATCGCTTTGTATCCGTCGTAAGGTTAAGTGCCATAAGCCTCCATAGCCTCGTTCAGTTAACCCCTACAGTTGCGATTTGAGGCTTGAAAAACCTTACCACGAGAAAATTGTTTTACATTCATTTATCGCTCTATTGATTGTTAAGATAACGAATGGGGCCAACGCGCGTGCGCAGTGGTTAGATTTTACGCGCGCAACAATATGCCACCAATTTTACCGGGTACCCGTGTCAAGACAATCGCCGGTTGAAGCTAAGGGCAACTGGATTTACAATAAAACCTATATCCACTGAGCAAATCGGTCAAAAGAGCAGTGATAAAAAAGCCTTAGATGTTCTTTCCGCCGAAAGTTATACATAGGACATTTTACTGGAAAAAGCAATAGATTCAATCTGTTCTCCGATTGGTTACCACACAAGTATGTTATTGACTTATATTACTGCTCTTTTATACAACTAAATGCGTCTTCCACATAAATGGCCTTGAATTTATACTAAAGACGAATTACCATCAAGATGAATTGCCCGTTTGACAAAAATTCGTCTAAGTATAAATTGTAGACGTATTCAGTGACTTAAAATTCAACTAATCTCGTACCCGGATCTCCCACGATCAATCAGTACAGTACAAGTACGTGTGAGATCTGGGTACGAGATTAACCGTTTTCCGTCTGGATATAATAAGTTTAGAAACGAAATATCCGTATGTAACGGTCCTTTTATATATGTATTCATTTTTGTCTTCTAGCTCCCGTAGAAGGTTTGTTATGCAAATCGAAATATCGGGCAAATATATTCAACTGTTTGGGTTTTTTTTTATTTCACTTCTGTCTGAATCCCTTCTCCTTGCCGTAAGGATCAGTTTTCCGTTTCTACAGTGTACTATCTGTCTTTCAGCTCGTATTCAAGACTTGCTTACAGACGAATACAGATTGAATAAGCCGAAGAATCGGTTCCTGCCGAAGACAAATTCTGCTCCATAATTCGTCCTTTACAGCGAATTTTTATCTAGACGAACTGTCTGTCTCAGACGAATACTAATTCGTTTCTTGTTTATATTAGTCACCAATATTGGGATGGGAAATAATCATCTTGGGGCGGAAATATATATCGATCTCTCGCCCGATCATTAGTTATCAAAGAAAATAAAGCAAAACAAACATCGTCACATCCAAGGTCTAACATAATTTTATATGAAGTCTGTGCATGAAACCAAGTCTAAAGTGTGACCATTGAAGCAAAAACTATTGAGCAGTACTGTCCAGTGGTACTGTTTATTATGCTGTACAAGGTTTACTGGCAAATGACATTTAAAAATCGGTACGGCGGAATATAGGTCTAGGAAAGGGTAGGGTTTTTCGGTGTTTAGTCTAGAATAGGGTTGCAAAATGCAGCTAAAATAGTCTAGTATAGGTTAAGGGTCTCAGAGTCCCAGCGGCACACCCCCACCCAAAAATTTGTAAAGCCCCCCCCCCCCCCTCCGGGATTACAGTCGAAATTTTACATAATGAAGTTTGGGATTTTTCATCAGGAATAATTTTGATTTTGGTTTTAGGTTTAATGCAGTTGCAGTAGGTATTACAACTTTGTGTCATACACAAGGTCTTCATCCGGATCTTCTTGAGTCTGTTCACAAGGCTCTGTTCCAATATCATCTGGCATGTTATCACTTCTTAACGTTTCTCCATTTTCCAGTTGTTGCTTTGTTTCCTCGACTACTGTCTCAAATACTTCGCATTGAGTATCATCTTGGGCCAGATTATCAATCCCCAAACCGAAATAATCAGTCACGTTTTTCTCTCGAAACTCCTCGACAAATTCACCAGAAGTGGAACACCTCCTGGTAATCTTTCGAAGTACGATTGCGTTTCGTTCCGGATTTACAGTTTGCGAACATCTCAAAGAAAAGTCTACAGTTTCTTGCCATTTGAAAAAGACGACTTTCAAAGATCGACGACATTGACGGATGCGAAATGTATAGGTGAACGGATTACAGGCCGAGTTTATAAAGAGAAAAGGAAGAGAAATTCGTCGACACGGGACGAACCAGTTGCCATTTACACAATGAGAACAGTGGACTTCAATTAGAGTCATTAAGTAATATGGCGCATGGGACAAAACAAGAAAGAGAACTATTAGAATAGCCGTAAACGCGAACTGTTTTTCAATATCAAACCTGTTCTCGTTGGCGGATAAACTTCTGTCACTGCCGTCCGACGCCATGGAACACGCACGGCGTCTTGATCTGTATTGGCGCAGAACGCGCAAAAGAACAAAGTTAAAAACCAGCACAGCCACCAGTGGAAAAGTCATATTCAGATGAAGTTGCAGCGTGTAATAAATTCCCATCGGAATACCGCTCACTTGAAGGAGGCAAAACATGAAGGAATATAACACAATGCAGACCACGCACGCTAGAGTTTTACGACTGCTTGCCTTGGCGCGGTAGTAGAACGGTGTCGCCACGGCGATAAGTCGCTCCCCAGATAGCCCCATAACCAGCAAAGTGGTGTTGTTGAACGCGAACATCCCGATAATACTCTCAAATGTACCCTTTATTGGCGGGCTTCGTGCGTTAGAGTCGCAGGAAATTTCGTTCAAAATATGCAAGGTACTGATCACTGTGCCCGTTAAAAAATCGTTCACAGCCAGTGCAGCAATCAAAACCGTGATCGGCTTGCGAAAACAGTTCAAAGGATCCCTGTACATGACGTAAATCAAAACACCATTTGCTACCATCGCGAACAACGACAATATTCCAGTCATTACGGCGGAGCTGATGCATATTGCGAACATGAGGATGGTAAGGCATCAGAAAAAAACTCCGTCGCTTTCAGTTCCGTGAATTTTCACGCGTGATAGCCATGAAACAAGCGACGGGGTTTTATGAAACGTTGATCAATTTTGACTCAAGCTTGGCAGCCTTGGCTGGCTGATTTCATCACTGTAGCACAAAAGAATTTTAATAGTCTTAAAGAAATTCAAATTTCTAATTACGTGAATCAATTACTGTGTCTACTCTTTAGCATGGACCACGCTTCGCTAAGCATCACAATAGACCTCTTTAGCTTGTATGTTCTGTTTTCCCAATGTAGGTCAATCGATGTTCTCAAGGGAATTTTTCCTTTGTCCTTCATAAATTACTGCATATATACACGTGAAAAAAAAAATTAAAGAAACAGTTCTCTAGGGTAACATCACATGATCTACATTGGGAAAACAAAACACACAAGCTAACATACAAGCTAACATACAAGCTATTAACGGAAAAGAAATCTCGAATTTCTATGCGACCGTTGACGTGTTAAATCTACTTTGGAGCGATTTTAGAATACCCGTCCACTTATTTACATATCCCTAAACGTTTTAAAGAACGAAGCATATTGAAAACAAAACGATCCTTTCTTATTCAATGAGATGCAAATAAGGGGACGGGTATTCTACAGTTTAGTCTCTACTTTAATTATTTTATAAGAACGATAAGTAAAGCTCCGCTGGGCTTATACGAATACTAGCACTGTTTACATTTTCCAAATTATTGTAATTATTTCATAATCCGCATCACTCGGATAGAGCTTATTGGTTCTTTGCAAAATAGAAAAGACATAACGGTCGCTTTGATGACCGTAAGACAATAAGGCCCCGTCCACACGTATCCGGATATTTTTGAATCCGCAACTTTTTTTGTTGCGGATTAGAAAATATTCACGTCCACACGTAGCGTATTTGAATCGTATTTGCCCGAATTCGCCGGATACGTGTGGATGGAAGGCCAATCCGCAACAAAAAAGTTGCGGATTCAAAAATATCCAGATACGTGTGGACGGGGCCTAAGTGAACATGTCACCCGAACTTTGTGCCCAAAATTCACAACTCCTTGCTAAAAGCGACTATTTTTTGCAAATTGTGTGGAAAATGAATACTATTAGCCGACTTCTTTTGGTATATATAAAACTTGATTCGCGCGCAGGCCTTATTTTCATCTCTCTTGTTTTAGTATAGGTAATAGCACTGGGATCTCAAGGTCGAGGTGAGAGAAACCTTGTTCGTCAAATATTTACGGGTTTGAACGGGAATCGGGACAAGTGTGAAACTAGATAAAAACTCGTTGGAATCGCTCTAGAACAACCTAACACATCATACAAGCACAAGTAATAACACACAAACGCTTAAAAGTTGTGTATCGATCAAACTGAACCTTCAATATCCTCCGGACAATTTGGTTTGTTGAAATTCCCTTCATCATAGGCCAAAAATGTTCAAATTCCCCATCCAAGGCTCATAGTAGGTGATCAGAAATAAAACCAAAACTAATCATGACTTGCTTGCATGATTTCCTCTGCGCTTAGCGCCAGGGACATATAGATTACTTCATGGGCAGTGCGAGCGAACGGTATTTACGCACAAGTTGGTTCGTATCGGAAAATCGAAGGTTCAAGGCTTTGCGAGCGAGTGAGATTTCTGATACAACCAACGAGCCATTCTAATTGGCTGGGGTTTTCACGCGCCGAATTTCAATGGAAAATCCCAATAAGTATTGATTGGGTCATTGGATTGTCTGCCTTATTTTTGATTGGTCATAGTAATTACGTTGGTTTTGATTTAACAATACTTAAGTGTAAACAACTCTAAAAGAAGTGAAATTAATGAATAAAAAAGCTAACTAAATAGAGTATCCTATTCTGCTTTTTTTGCTTTCTTTTTTACTCCATCTTTGGGTTTTCGGCCTTTGGCGCTAATGTTTACTTGCTGTTCACCTGAAAACACAACAAAATCAGCTAAGAAAAAGAGGAGAAAAGGCAAACAAAAACACAAACAAACAAAAACAGCACCACAGGCTCTCTGGTGGGAAATAGGGCAAAAAAAAAAAACGGTGCACGGGGAGGGGGTGGTTTTCCCGCGACTCGCTTCGCTCGCCGACTTTTCTTTCGCCGCTATCTACTTTCGTCATACCCCCACAAGGAGGCCTGTTCACAGGCTAAGTATGGTAGATTTTATTTCAATGGCTGCATTTTTAACCTTTTCACTCCCAGAGTCAAGTACGGAGACATGTAGTGTAGTTCTAACTTTTGAGTCTGCGGATGAAATCCTATGGTGTGACCATTCAAATGAAACCTCTTCAGCAGTACTTTTGCATGGTACCATTTGTTCTAACTTTTGAGTCTGTTGATGAAATCCTATGGTGTGACCATTCAAATGAAAGCTACTGAGCAGTACTTTTGAATGGTACCTTTTGTTCTAACTTTTGAGTCTGTTGATGAAATCCTATGGTGTGACCATTCAAATGAAACCTCTTCAGCAGTACTTTTGAATGGTACCATTTGCTTTTCAGTATTTTACAAAATGAAATTTAGGATTTTTCTTGAATTTTGATTTTTGGCACTGGGTTAAGACATCAGCCAGAGAACAAAATAATGTTGAATCAACATTCGCTGCTGACTCAATCCAGTTTGATCTAGAGAGAAAAAAGTTCTTAAAATTCTTGTTACAAAAAAGCTAGTAGACTGCCATTTTGGTGTCTTAAAGCATCACAGATGGGTTGGAATGAAAGAAGGTACAAAGGGCAAGAAAAGAGAGTATTTTTTTTCCTTTCCTGGCTCCCAATTCCTTGATTCACACCAATCTGCAGTCCAACTCAGCACTCATTAACAATAAGAATGTGTAAAAGATGCCTGCTCTGGTGGCAGGCAAAAAGCAAATGGCATCACTATCTGTAGTAAAAAAAGAGTAAAGTCACGCACCCGAGCCAGAAGGCTCATAACGGCCGGAGCTTAAACCCGGTTTCTATAGCATGAAGCGACTAGGAATATTGCTACTCCCCCCCTGGATGGGATGCTAGTCCATCGCAGGGTTACCCCCAGCATTTTGTCGCCGGTACCCATTTATACACCTGGGTGGAGAGAGACATTGTGGAGTAAAGTTTCTTGTCTAAGGAAACAACACGACGGCAGAGACCAGGCTTCGAACCACCGACCTTCAGGTTGAAAGTCCGACGCGCTAACCACTAGACCACCGTGCCGCCCACGATGTGGGCATCGTAAAAAAGCTGTTAAGATTTACCGATATAATTGACATAATGCGTAAAATGTAGCTTTTGATATAAATTTTTAACTTACCTCCCCAAATAAATATGGTTTTCCACTTGCCCAAGAAATAGAAGAATGCAAGAACACAGGCAGCTACAACAAAGAAAGCTACCCTACCAGAATTGGGCATAACACGAAGGAATGGATAC
>JAJGOT010000310.1:325000-370000 GCA_022457155.1 Cladopsammia gracilis | reverse complement strand
ATCCTATTCTACAGTGTTGTAAAAGTGGGCCTTTAAAAACACAGTAAATCGGAAATATTAGCAGTAAGCTTATAAAGTAAAATTAAACTTTTGAAGTTTTGGATCGATCAAAGTACAATGCAATCTATCTTACCAAATTTAAAAACGTAAGATACTTGAATCGGCCTCCATAATTCTGTGTATGATCTGTCACGATTTGCAAGTCATGATACGTTCCATAAACGTAAAAAACACCACATCCAAAGTGGAACAGCCCTCGAAAAGCCACCATGATCCGAAGGATTTCACAATTTTTAGCCAGCCGGCGAGTCCAGGCCTCCAGAGTTAAAAGTTAATATTATTTCGATTCGAATCAGCGATCTTGATTAATAATTAAACCTAATCTCTTGGACTTAGTTTAAGTCCATAAGTCAGTCTTGGACTCAAATTCACATGAGACGTCGTAGAAAATACAATTCTTAGTATTCTACAAAGATAAGATAAGGTAAGATAAAATAAGCAGGATAAGATAAGCTTAATATAAGCTTAATATAAGCTTAAGCTTAAATTAAGCTTATTAATATAAAGCTTAACTTTCAAAATTTCTTACCAAGTTCAATACTGTTAAAAACTTCCATCGGCCCCCATAACTAGCATGCTGAGAGGTCATTAGTATAGAGTATTGATAAAAAGTATAAGCCAAAAGACCTGCTCCAAAAATATGAAACATTAGTCCTGCTGTCCGGCCGACCACAGAGGACGCCATGTTTTGTGTTTGCCATACACTCTCCCCCTCCCCCGCCCCCCCAAAAATTTTTTTTCTTTTTTTATGGGGAAGGGAGAATTATTTTGGACGCGCGCGAAGCGCGTGGAGAGAGCGCGGAACGCGAAGGGAGATGGGAAGGTAGATCCATTCCACCTTCTTCTAAAAATCACCCCATTTGGAAGAAAATACAAATCTAATCATGGAAGGTTGTAAAAAAATTCGAAGAAATACGCAATGATATGACCCTTGTTTGAGGAAACTGAAGTCAAATCAAATCATACGCCCACTGTTCGAGTTTACTCAGTCAGCGGAGATATTTAACTATTAATGCGCGCTGTTTTCCGGTCTGTGTATTATTTGCGCACTCGCAAATATGGCGGACGAGAAGTGAAAACCTTGGTATCAAATATGCAGCCGCTAAATTTTGCTTTATTATGCTGAGAGTAGACTTTGGTCAAAGCTTGTTGGACCATTGTGGGGTCTTGATACTTGTACAGCCAGTGGGATATATAGCAGACAAACCATTCAGGGCTATTTTCGACGAAATTTCGCAGTACCGCCGAGCGCAGGTACCCAACACAACTAGGACCCTTCATTTGCGATACTCCAAAAGAGTTACACCCCAGTTTATCGAGTGGGGGAATTTTCATTTTCATAAGCGCGTCTTGGGACTCATCTGTGTGGGGAAATGTTCGGAGATCACCGAAGTGGAAAAGTTGGAGAAGTCTGTGAACGAGACCAAAAATCCATTTAGTGCGATTCTGCTCAACACAAGATGTTTTGTGTTTGGTTGTAAATCTGGTGACGATCTGAAGATTAGGAAAGATTTTTCGCTCATCGGAGGCGAGGATCATTCCAAGAATCTACAGAGTAATTTATCAGACTTTGTGGCTTCGCTGTTCAATGTTTTGGAATCCAAAAGACTTAGCAAATTATCTGAGAAGGTTGATAAGATTCTTCTTATACAAGCGCCGGTGGAGCAGGAGAGCTTTGGAGGAGAAAATGACAACAGGTAAATATAAATTCAGTTATTTATTATAAGTTCCAGGCTATTGTAAAAGTTGCCAGAATATTATTGTAAAATATTAGGGAATTAAGATTCATTAATAACAGTACCTTTGTAGTCTGAGGAAAAAGTGCATTGGAACCCATTTATAGGCAATGAATTGGTCATATTAAGGTTGCGGTGAATTAATGGTGTACCCTGTGTGCAGGGGTCTCTTATTTCCTTTACTTTATGTGGAAAAAGACGTCTGCGTAACCCTGTTTCAAACCATGTAATAAGCAATAAGTATTGAAAATCACGCGAAAAGCAACAAAAACTTTGGACTTGTTCTTCGTGCAATTTTCTATGCTTATTGTTATTGTGATTTCAACCTGTGACGTATGTTTGAGTCTTTGACGTCACTTTCTCCCATTCACAACCAAGCCTTGGAACAAGGTTGATTAATGGTGGCCGCAAATTCTCGGAAATACATGTAAATGTTAAAATAAGATGACTTCTGATGTTCGTACTGAATTGAAATTTGGCAAGATGAGTAAGAAAGTCTAATTGTACACGAAAATGTAAAAAAATGAAAATAAAAATTTGATCATACATATGTAGGGACACTTTAATCGGGTAGTCATTAGGCAGGGTTCCACTGTAATTCATGTAATCATTGGCCGCATTAAAGGGATGATAGTGTTGGTCCGTTAGCAGTCTTGTCCACTGGTTTTGCCATTTTGAAAGTGGAGAAAGCCCTGAAGACAAGGCTGCATTAATTTTGCTTTGATTTTTCTCCACTCAGAGCAACTAAGCGAAGAACCATTGGCCGATCTAAAAAGTACACTGGGGATTTGTGTATGCTAGCAGGCTTACCTCAAGACGCCCTTAGTCAATACCTTATAGCTTCAGAACACCTGAGAGCTGCTAATGACATACTATGGCTTGCTGGGTCATTAGAAGGCCAATGTGCTGCATCAGTAGCATTAAACACAAATGAAGCTGAAAAAGGCATAAACTCCTTGATTCTGCCAACTGAATGTGCAGCAAACTCTGCGAATTTAACTCTTAATGGACTAGGAAATGATGTTGATGAATCAAAGTTTAGAAATCCTTTGCCATTCAGTGAAGAAGAAATTGTTGAAAGATTGTCTGAAGCTTTGAGGCTTTACAGCAGAGTAAGTAAATAGGATGTTATTAATCGTTTAGAGCGGTTTTCAATTGTCGAACATAATTTCGCTTTAATATACACTTATGAGAATGAGATCGGACATCAACTCTACATGTAGTGGAGAGAAGCAGAGGTTTCATAAAAAGCCGGCAACCGGTGAATTCCGCCGGCTGCTTCCTAAATAATCGCCGCCTACTTTTTGATTAATTTCACTGAAGTTGATGCCCAGAATGCTGGAAATGCCATTTCTGAGGTCCTAACTGTAGGCCTTATGGCCCCTTTGTTGTCACTGCCATCTATTTTACAAATGTACTCTCAATTTTATTGAAACCCCTGGAGAAGTTGTTCAAATATTGTATTGTTAATACTCGTGATCTCTCTGATTGATTAAGCATTGATATCACAAGGAGAAATTTGATGCTGATCAATTATTGGGGCTTAAAGGGTTACAATAAAATTATTAATTACCACTTTTAAAATAAACCCTTTACTCTGGAAAGTGATCAACATTGAAGAAAAATATTGCTTCATGTAATTCCTTCATCGCATCATTTCGAACACATTATTTTTTGAAGTGCCTTCTTGATCATCTTAGCACCACTTCCTGATGAAACATGCCCTCTTGTTTTTTATACATATGTACATGTAGAATGCATGGGATTATTTCTTTGAAATCATCATTGGAATTATAAGTTAAAGGGGCTGAATCACAAGGATTTGGCTGTCTTTGACACACCATGCTGAAGAACATTATTTATTTAGTAAATTAAATGGCTCTTCTTAAGATTCTTCTTAAGATTCTTTTTGATTATCAAAAGGAGGATATAATACTAAAAACTAAATCCTCAAGTGGATTTCCAAACAGCGAGAAGAGGGTGGAAAAAATAAGTTGCAGCCAAGTTTTTTAACCAACATCGAGTTGTTTGGATACCTGAAGAAACACTCTTTGGAGTGTTTGATATACAGTGTAGCTTCTCAAACTGATCATTTCAAGTAAATACAGAGGAAACAAAGGAACAAAGATTAATTTCCAACATCTGTGCTAATTAAGATTAGGTTTCCAAAGCACTGTCACTTTTCTTTGTTCAAACTTAATGAGTTTGAGAAGGGAGAATAAACTGCAGTGAAAGGGTTTTGGTGTTAAATCATTTTACTGTTATTTGTTTCTATACAGGTCAAAGGAGCTGCTGTTATGGAGACTGAAGCTAATCTCAAGTTTACTAGACTTTTAATCATTTTCCAGGTACAAAATAACTGTTAAACCAATTATTGTGCATGCATTTATGGGCAAAACAGTCCACAAAGAAAAGCAGCAGTCTGAATGGTTTGGAAGATGAACAGCTTCTGAATTCATTGAACATCAAATCCTAGTTTTTAAAAAGAAAGACAAAGTGTTTTGTTGTATGAAAGTAGCAAAGTAACAGAAAGTAAATTGAAGGGGTGCGTGGAATAAGGCCCTAAGTGACTTCTGATTAACTGCCAGATTCGCATTCCAGATTGCCATGCATTCCCTTGTGAAACACAGGGAGAATTGGACTTTACATCAAAAGTCACTTAGGGCCTTATTCCGTGCACCCCTTCATTTTTTTCTTGGCATTTTTTTTTTTGTCTCTGTAACGTTTTTGCCTGTTTGGTGTTATTAGTTCTCTCTTCTTTTATTTCCTATATGTATTTGTACCTCCCAATTTTATTATTTGTTTGTTTTTTAATACAGAGACGTATCGATGCAAGCAATGCTTTACAGAATTCTTTGTCAGTGAATATCTCATTAACAGAACAAGAAAAGGTAACCATTATTATTGTTGAACTGTGAAAAATGTAATTATAACACTTGACCATACTAAAGTGTCCCAAATATTAAACACCTCCTGTCTTTTAAACACCTGAGCCAATTCTTCCTTTTAGGAGAATGTGCACAGGGAGGTTTTCCTATCATGAGGAATTTCGTAATGAAAGTAATTGCTGGCGAAGTGAAATTGGTACCAAATCACTCGCTATGCTAAATGCATGCACTGCAAACTAAAGTACAATGCTGCCTTGTACAATGTAAGCTTACTTTTCCAGGGCTGCTTACAATTAAGGAAAAATTTCCGGAAATTTTGGCCAACAACATAACAGCATTCAACAGTGTATTCAACCTTCAACAGAATTAAAGCATACAATCGTACAATTTCCTTACAGGTATCTCCAACAAAATCAGCAAAAAAGTTGCAAAATCACAAGTTAAGTCTGCTGGATAAATGTGACAATACATAATCCAGCTGTAGGTGCATGGGTAGAATAAACATGTCTTTATACAATCATACCCAAATAACTGTGACATTACATTGTACATTGTACACAGGCCAAGCAACACATGCAGAGGCTGGCAAGCCCTCCCTGGGGCTTACCAGCAATTATTTTTGTGTACTTTTGTCATATGAAAGTGATATTTTTGACAATGATATCATTACAGATCCAGCGTTACAGCACTGCGGCAGTGTTATATGATGAGCTGGGATTCAGACGAAAGGCAGGATTTTTCACTAGAATTGCCGCAATGCAGTGTGTGTCACAACAGTTACCCAATCCCCTGTGGCTTTTGGTAAGACTTTGTTAATTCTGAATTGTAAATATCCCTAAAATTCTGCTGCAAAAATAATATTTTATATTGCTTATAAAAGAACAACTGAGCAATAAAGCTTATTATTAATTTTTAGTTTTCACTAACATCCTGAATAGCAAAATTCAGAAGCATTAGAATTGTAGAGAGTTTAAAACTACGCACCAGGGGCAAATTTTGAAGCACAAAAGAATTTTGTTCAAGAGTTATACATGTACAGGCTGTACGTGAACCAGTATTAGACATTTTTTACTTAGAAATGTATGGAGCGGCCATCTGGCGGTCCCACTTTAATAGGGACACCAACATGAAGGCCAAAAATTCAAATTCTTAATTACACCAAAATTCTCATCACAAAATATTGTATTCACTATAAGTGTCGTTAAATCGGCTTATAAACATCTATAATTCAACAATAACTTTCAACTCTTTCAGTTTTGCTTATTTTCATGGCTTTAGTGTGTTGATTTAAAATCTTTATAAATCGGAAGCAAAACACCATTAAAACCTGAAACTTTTTGCGAAAGATGGTAACACGGGTATCCACGTACCTTGTTAGAAACAGCTTTGTACGATGTATACTTTAGATTTTTGAATTTTTATGGCGTCTTGAGTGCAAACACTCTATAGGATTTATAAACCTTCATTAAATTGTATTTTCTTTTGTATTTTTCTTATGAATTATTAATGAATTTTAGAAGTAATATAATATCGAACACAAGCAAGAGTGTTACATGTACATCAGGGCCGAGTTGTTCAAAGGACGATTAGCGCTAATCCAGGGTTAATTACCATGACAACTCATAATGTTCTGTTGACAGTTAATCCAGTATTAGTGCTAATCAGGTTTTGAACAACTTGGCCCAGGATTTCCAGACACAGAAGTAGGTTAAAAAAAAACCAAGCCCCAGCCTTTTTTTTTCAGCCTACAAAGGTGTTTGGATACCTGATGAAACACCCTTTTGAGTGTTTGATGTAGTGTCTCAAACTGATCGTTACAGCCGTGCTCTGTCATGCATGACCAGTAATCCACAAGACTGAAATGAACATTTGATTATCTCTTTGTAATGTCCGAGATTTGAATGAAACCTTAAAGATCTCTCTGGAAAACACATTGAAAGTCACGAGTTAATGGAAAAATAACTTCGCTACATGCATAAGAAATTTATATAATATTGTTTGGATATATGTAACATTTCAAATAAAATCATACTTTGTTGCTCTTTGTTTCCGAAAATGTGGTAAAATTCTCTCAGGAATTCCGAATCTCGGAATGAATTTACAAAACCGACGCGTAAACTTGAAAACTCCAGTCAAATTTTCAAAATATGTTTACTGGTCACGCGTGACAGAGCATGGCTGTAAATACAGAGAAGACGTAGGAATGAAATCGCCAAAATCTAGGTGTATATATTAAGGTTGGGTTTCCAAACTACTGTCATCATCAAATTACAAATTCTCCTTTCTTGTCCCCATACATTTATTGCAGCAGTAGTGAGGAGAAGTTGTTCAAATATCTTGAGAATTCATCTTAGGTGATGATATCCTTAATTCTCCTGACCTTTCTAATTGATTAAGCATTGATATTACAAGGAGAAATTTGATGCTGATCACTCTTAGGGCTTAAAGGGTTAATCAATAGGCCATTTCCAAGTTGCTTTTTGTCTCGTTATCAAAGCAAGGCTTGGTGGCGTGCACAACCTTTCATATGAAAATTGGTTTTCATTCACATGTAAATAAAACTAATTTTCACATCAAAGGTTGTGCACCAAGCCTCACTCTGATAACGAGACAAAAACCAACTCGGAAATGGCCAATTTAAAATGACCTAAATTTTGTTATTCAACTTACATGTATATTTTACAGTCCTACAAATTTCTTATGAGTGCCCTTGAAGGGTACAGGATTCATCTTGATCAAAAAGATGTTTCAAAAGGTATGTTGTATTATGGCTGTTGGTGAATATACATGTACTTGCTTGACAAATCCTTTCTTGTTGTGAAAAACAAACTACATGTAAACCAATTGCTTGTAAGCAACTCAGTGCTGATGAAGCCAATGACTACTTACATTTTGCTTTAGTCAACCACTGCAGATGTTAATTATTTATTTAGTGGCTTGTAGTACTTTGAGGATCCCAATAAAGGGGAAGGGATAAAAATGTTTCAGAATTGATTCTTTTGGCCCTTCAGGCTGGGGAAAGGGTATGGGCAGCGCATGGCCCCCTTTTGCCTCTCCTTTTGAGGGGGTTGTGCCCTGTCAACACCTCTCCTTCAAGTAGTGTCCCAAGGGGATCATGCCCCGCCCATACCCCTCCCTCAAGAGAGAATCCTAAGCAGGTCATGTCCTGCCCATACCTCTTCCTCAAGGGAGAGTCCCAAGGGGATTATGGCCTGCCCATACCCCTCCCTCAAGGGAGAGTCCCAAGGGCATCATACCCCTTCCATGCCCCTCCCTCAAGGGTACAGTCCCAAGGGCATCATGCCCCTCCCATGCCCCTCCCTTAAGGGGAGAGTGCCAAGGGCATCATGCCTCTCTCATACCCCTCCCTCAAGGGGAGAGTCCCAAGGCAATCATACCCTGCCAAAACCCTCCTTGGGCCTCTCCCCTTGAGGAAGGGGCATGGGCAGGGCATGAGGAAGGGGTACAGATGTACAGTATGGGCAGTATAAGATGCCCTTGGGACTGTCTCAGGTTGACCAACAACTTCAGGAGTATTTTCTTTATAGATTGTGTGTATACATAATGCAGATTACAGTAGAGCCCCATATCATGCACCAAATTTATAATAACCATGCCCAAGTCGCCCTTGGCAAAATTAAATGCCCTGTGTTTGATTGTTTGCAGCATGATTGAAGTAATTTGTTGTTTTAGATCACCCAAATGGTTGGCCAGCTCTTCAAACAAGACTTTTAAATGAGCTTATTTACACTGCCCGCCGATTAGGAGACCCTTCCCTGACAGTGAGGTACTGGGCTTTTTTTATTTACATGTACACAGAGGTACATGTACATTGTAGATCAAATAAATTAACATGTACATGTTATAATGCAATAGTAAATGTGTCCACTATGTGCATTGTTTAGCTGTACAGTACGCACAGGAATTTTCACACTTTTCAAGTGTTTTTTTTTTTTAATTCTCAAGTGCCTTAGTTTATAATGTCCCAATTATTTGAGCACATGTACATTGTATGCAAACTGGTGACATGCACAGTAGGCTGCATGCATTACAACTTGATGAAGCCTGTGAATGCATGCATAACCATTAACTTGTGTAATAATATCATATTTCTCTCTTCAGGCATGTGACATTTCTTCTCCACACAATGCACGACCATCTGAGTGATGAGGAGAAGAGAGAGCTGTCGGTATTGTTGGAGAATTCAACAAAACAATGTGCAGGCTCACCTAAGGAGAAGGAGAACAACAGAGCAGAGATGCTGGACTTGGTTACCTTATCTCTCACTAGAATGCCTGTAGTCAGGTAAGATTATTATTTTGTTTACCATTCTCGCAGTCAAGTCTCCCTCAGCAACTTCTTCTTGTAATTAATGAGTTTATGAAACAACCACCTCTGAGAATTAATAACTTCTTCAATCAGTAGAGCTTTCCAAAGTCATTTTGATATTGACTTCATACATGTACATGTATTGACCAAGTTACATGTAGGGACCCCCTGAAATGGACTACATATTGACCAGGTTAGAGTCTCTGAGAAGCACTGACCAACATGTACCCAAATTGAAAGTAAACTGTAAACACCTTTGCTTAGAGAATGCAACACTTATAGGGTGAGATGAAAATGAAAAAATCAATTACTTTAGCTTACTAGCCCTGAGCTCTGAGGAGCTAGCCCAAAAGTAAAATTAACAATAACAATATTTATTCAGAGTACGCAATTGCAACCAGCTGGTCACCAGTGTGACTAAAAATTGAGTATTGGTGACCAAAACTTTAAAACAGGTTGCCAGGTGGCAACTTTTTTACAGTTTTGTTACTGCTTTCCAAGGTTATATACCCCTTTTAATGGTGGTGTCCTTCTTTTTACAGATCCTTCAAGGTACATCCCTTGGCTCCTCATCTGAAGCCTGTTGGAAAGAAGGCACAAGTCGGTTCAGATGCGGTATCTTCAGGACCCTTTATATTTTCATCACTGAGACGGAATGCAAAGGAGGTGAAGAAAGTCAAAAGTAAGAGAAACCAAACAAAATGCTGTGGTTGCAGTATACAAATCATGAAGTTACAATGCACTTACAATGCTTCAATAACTATCAATGCATGTGAGTTGTGTGGGTTATGTCCAGGGTTAATAGAGTGATTTTACTTCAACTGTGAAACAGAAACTATTAGTTAGTGTGTAACACTATCTATCACTATCTATTACACTAACGCTAGACATTGATAGAGTGATTACAGTTAACCCATGAAACACATTCTAACAATTAGTGTGTGTGATAGTCCAAATTAAACAAAAGAAAACAATGGAATTATTGTCTAATAGTGCATACTATTCTACTAACTATTTCACGGGTTAACTGTAATCGCTTTAATATTTGAGGATAATAGCAACTGATACGAAGTACTATGGCGTAAAATCCTACTATCTATTTCACAGGTGAAGTAAAACCACTCTAATGAAGTGTTGTATAATCCTCTATTCACAGATGTACCGTGGGTATGTGGTGACATTGGACAAGTTTCTCTTGATGTCTACAACCCTATGCCTTTTGAACTTAAAGTCTCAAAGATGGTAAGAAGTCATCCTCACCATCCTCACCTGTACGTGTATGTTGTGAAAAGAGTAGGGGTCGTAGATCCCGGTGGTGTGGTCAACCTTGCAGGTCGTGGGATTGGAAGGGATGGCACCTCGCATGGGACCTAAGTCCCGTTTGTGCCTTTCCCTCTGGTCTGTATGAGTCCAGAAAGTTGGATAGAATCATAGAATCAGTTGTGGCTCAAATTTATCTTTGGTTTGAAAATTTCCCAAAAAGAATTGTTTTTGGCATTTTAAATAATACTTAAAGTGCTGTTATCTGAATTGTTTACTTTCTTTGTGCAGGTTCTGTGTGTAGAAGGTGGTGAATTTGAACCCTACCCAACATGTCTGTCACTTCCAGCCAAGGCTGGCCCACACACAGTCATTCTACTAGGAATTCCACAGTCTGCAGGACCGCTGAGAATCACCGGTAAGTGTTTATACAGAAGTCTATAATAACCCTTTAACTCCCAAAATAATCTGACAAAAAATCCCAAAGTTTATTTTGTAAAATATTGAAAAACAAATGCTACCATGCAAAAGTACTGCCAAAGAGGTTTCATTTGAATGGTCACATCATAAGATTTCATCAGCAGACTCAAAAGTTAGAACTACACTACATGTCTCCATAATTGACTCTAAGAGTGACCGGGTTAAAACCACTGAATTTTAGTAAAGCTCTGCACACATATGAAGAGGCTTAAAGAATGGCATTTTTTTTTAGTTCATACCACCAGGTGGTATGACCCTAATGAAATGGGGGTTTAACTTTGTTCACTCCCTGAGGCCAAAACATGTTTAGTCTTACCACAAATGACACATGTTTTACTGTCAGTGAGAATTGTTCACATAACATGCTGCGTTGTGTGAGCATAATAAATATGAAGAGCCTTTCATCGGGATTTTCAAACACCGAGAAGTGGGTTGAAAAACGAGGTGCAGCCAAGTATTTTTTTAACCCACTTCAGGGTGTTTGGATATCTGATGAAACGCTCTTTCAAGTGTCTGATATAGCTTCTCAACTGATCATTAAATGCGGAAAAGATGGAGTAAACTTGCTAAAAATCTATGCAAATTAAGACCGGATATCCAAACCTGCTTCACGGTAGTGATTTCCCGTATGTTCTTGTCATGAATTATTAATGAGTTTTAGGATGAAACATTCACAACACCAAGAAACTGGCAAAAATGTTCCTTTGCTGGTGTGAACATGTTTCAGTCTAAGTGTGAACACAGCTTTAGAGCCTTTCTCTTTTCTCTTGTAGGTTATACTGTGACTGTGTTTGGAATAGAAAGTACCTGTAAGTTAACAAGAGAAAACTTGGAAATCAAAGAAGACTTTCCAGTAACAGTGGATGTAGTTCCTTCCATGCCCCTGTTGCAGGTATCCACTGCACTGCCCAAGGTCCGCTCCCAGCCTCCTGATCCTGACACCCCTCATTCTGCGCCTCTGGTTACTGCTGTCACGCTTTATGCTGGTCAGAGGTGAGCGAAGTTGGAATTACAGTATGACTTGATGAGCATCGGTTCAGTCAGTTCAATCATATAATTATGATTTTCATATAACATTATTCATACTCATGTATTTCACTATCGTTGGGTATATCATGCACTCACAATTTACTATCTATTCATATGGCTTGGTAGATCCTATAGGTCAATGGATAGAGCACTGTACTGGTATCACAAGGCCATGGGTTTGAATCCCATTCAAGCCTGAATTTTTCAGGTTAATTTTAAGTTGATAGCACACTGTGAGGATCAAAATTGGGCCAAATGCATCTTCCCAAAATATGCAGTTTTTAGCGGAAAGCCCCAGAGTTATGTTGGAATGATATATCAAACGAAGACCATTGAGAACCCATGCAAAGCCGAAGGGAAAAGGGAGAAAACCAAAACCAATACATCAAACAAAATAGTTGATTGGAGAATAGCTTAGGTATAAGAAGATGTGATTGCTTGAGAAAAAACATCAAAGTTTAAATTTGTTGTAAATAGTCCAATTTCATTTTTTGGCAATTGTAAATGCAAAATGTTTTGTTTCCTGTCAAAAACAGCATAAAAGGAACTGTTACACTGGAAAACATTGGCAAGCAACCGGTTGATTCACTGAACATCAACATTAGTAGTAAGGATGGGGAGGGTAAGTGGTCAATTATCTTTACCACCCTAGTAATGCAATCATCACTGATATCAGATCTGTGAATAGACCTCTTTAGCTTGTATGTTTTGTTTTCCCAATGCAGGTCATGTGAAGTTACCCCAGAGAACTGTTTCTTTTAAATTTTTTCAGATTCACCTGCATATGTATTCATAATTTATGAAACGATAAAGGACAAATTCCCTTGAGGACATCACATGACCTACATTGGGAAAACAAAGCATACAAGCAAAAAAAAAAAAAAATACAAGCGAAAGAGGTCAATTGACTGACATGAATAAGTCCACATATGCTCAACCAAAGCACCCCGCTGTTTAACAAGTGTAACGTTGTGTGACAGGAGCCTATGGGTCGTGGACTTGTGCGTGTGATAAGCTACTTATATACTGAAGAGGAAGGCTGGTCATTGATGTCTTCTGTTTGGGGTCATGGTAGACTGATCTACATTATGTAGCGTAGCTGAGCATCTAACTTTATCGATGGTTTTCACGGCAGCTATGTTAGGAGTAAAACTCTAGTTTTTATGCAAACGATTTCAATTGTTTCTGACACCCAACATGGCCGCCGTGCAAACCACCAATACAGACAATTCCAAATGAGAAATAAGTAAACTAGTTTTCGTCACTTCTCCGAAGTTTTATGGTCATTCCCCCCTTCTCCCCCCCTCCTCCCCCCCCTCCTCCCCCCCTCTCTCCCCCCCCCTCTCCCCCCCCCCTCCCCCCCTCCCCGCCTTAAAAACATAGGGGAACATGTTTGTCAGTCGCATTACTGTTAAGTATCATTCGCGTTAATTAAGTTTATTCAGTAAATTAAAATGCTATTGAATGAGCAAAAAGTGACTAGAAATCGTAAGACTGTAGGCAGAGAAAAGTTCTAGTTTTCTTGTCAACTGAAATTATAATTAAATTTACCCGTGTTCTTCTCAGGTGCTAATGAACTCTTCAGTTTTGACGACAAAGAAATCGTTTCCAAGCTTCCAGTTCTTCCGGGTGACTCCACTGACATCACTGTCACAATAACAGGGGCTCCTCACATCCCACAAGGCATTGAGAGCAGCGATAATCTCAGCTACGACCCCGAGGCACCATGGGGTTTGACAGGTGCTATTCACTTCCGGTACTCATCCACAGCTGCCGGAAGTAACATGTGTCGCAAGGCCACCATGGCGATTGATGTGACGGTGGTTCCCAGCCTTCTCTGTGAGAATTATCAGATTATTGAGCTTCCCAGGTATGTTAAGCTATGCACTGTTGGATGCAATCCTTTGGGCGAGATCTTCTGAACATCCCCAGGCTTCTGTTTTCAAAATGGCGGGGTGGGTGTAAAACCTCTAGACGAGGCTGCCAAAATAGCCCATTTTGAAAAATACCATAATAATCTTTTATGTGCAGGCTCACCCTCAGAGCGAGGTCGTAGCTGTCCAAATGATGTCTGTGATTGACGAACGATACAATTGATATATCACTTCAACAATGCCCTTATCCCTAATCCCTATCCCAGCGGGACAAATCTATTGTTTTCTTAGCAAATCACAGACATCGTTTGGACAAGTGCAGGACTACCCCGCCCTCACTGGGGTGTAATTGTTCACGTCTCCTTTGTTAGAATGGCACAATGTACAATTAGTCGAAATATTGGCCATAAATAAATCTCCCCTTTGCCGTAGTGCCAGCCTTGCATTCAGTTTTGTATTTTCACATTCAAGTGACGCCTGGCACGAGATCTTTCACAAGGAAGATCCGGCAACTACCAGCAAGTTTAATTTCTGCGTCATGTGGACCTCTGCATTCAAAGGTTTTTCTTATTGAGACTTATATAAGGGAGTAACTGGTTAGCTTTCAGTTGAGGTTGGGGTTAGCAGTTTATATAGTTAAATTTAGGCCTAAACAACCCGAGAAGCTAGGTGGTACAGTGGTACGGTAGGCTATGTAAGTCTAAGCCAAGCTGAGGTCACAGGTTCAATCCTGAGTGGAGATTTTAGATTTTTCTTTTTTACTCAAAATTTATTGAAAATAAAATTCTAAGTGTCGACCTTACGTTATATAATTCTCAATAAGGTGTCCGACCTCCTTCTGAGCTATAGCAGGTAGACTCTACTTTTCCGAGATAAGAATGCTCGGATTTAAAGATTTTGGTGTTCTTTAGGGACCGATTCCGCATTCGGTGAGATCGAATCTATTCGTTCTGTTGTCGAAAGAAGAATGAACGGGGTATGCCTTGGTCCGTATAGATAGGATTATATGCCTTTTTATCTCGTAAATACGAGAAGCGTTGAGTGTGATATACATGTAGTATACGGGACAGATCTGCAAATTTTCACTCGTTCCATTATGTGTAAACGTTAATAATTCCCCAGTGCATTACGTGTTAAAAGATGATTGCTGTATTTTAATTCCCCAGGGCATTACGTCATTCAGTTGTCTAGACAGTCGCTTATCTCTCAATGCATATGTCATGTCACGCTAAGATTGGTCGTTTTGAATATGTTTTACTCTTTAATTCTTTGACTTCAAACTCAGTATGGAAAATTAAAACCGATCTGTGGACTTAACCTTACTTTGTTTCAGATTCACGAGATTGTCCTTAAGGGCCCTTTGATTTATTTATTTATTTATTTATTTATTTATTTATTTACTCTATTTATTGTTATTACAAACGTTTTTGAAGTTATCAAGATAGAAAAAAAAAATGGAGAAGGGAAAGATATAGGTAAACTAATTATTGCCCTATAACTAAATTACAATTTTTTTAAGAAAAAGAGAACACACTACTAAGAAAGGAATAGAAACATTAGATTAATACGGTGATTAATACTGAGCAAAATAATATTGGTAAAGTGCTCTTTTAAATTGTTGTTTAGTTTGCTTTTTACGTATGGATATTGGGATATCATTCCAGTAATAGCATCCAATAACTGTTGGACAAAATTTTCTTATGTTTATTCTGAAGGAACTAGGATTTAGATGTTGTAAGGATGTACTTCGAGTGGCGTAATTATGTTGCTCAATTATTATTGTTGTTGTTGTGAACTGGGAACAGACAAAATCACTTCCACGGGTAATATAGGCAGAACTATGCTCAAAAGCAAAATCCACTTTTGGCATATCTTTTTAATCTGATCTAGGTTTTAGATACGTATATTATATGTACTTTATGTATTTACTTGTAAGGAAGGTGTCCCTTTTAATCACGTTTCTATCTATATATCTATCTAGCAAACTTCTTTATTTACTCGTAATGCACATGGAAGGCATCCTCTACTTCTGGGAAAGGTTTTGGTTTACTCGAAATATACAGAACTTCGTACCAGTTTACTTATCGTTCAACTATGTTTCTCCCTTTTAGTGACAGATGTCATTGTTTATTGATGTTTGATGCCGTTAACAAGACGTCCAACGATATGGAGCTGTCATATTCTGTGCAGAGTGACAATGAACAAGCTTGTGGTTAGTATACCAGATTGTGGGCCGCAGTCTTTTTTTTGGCAGTTTCTTGGTGTTCACCAAATGACGTAAAACAGAAGATTCAAAAGACACTGAACAAAACCCACACCACGACACAATAGCTAACCAAGAGTAGTTTCCACAGCAACAAGATTACACTGTACCCCTTATTTTTCCTTTAGTTAGTCGAGTGAGCGCGAGATCTACGAGCGGTGAGCGGCGAACACGCGAGCTGCGCTCGAAGAACGAGTGCGCAACCCCTTTTTCTCGGGTTGTGCCCTCGTCTGGTACTGCATTGTTACAGCCAAACCCGATTCCAAAATTGGACATGGCGCAACAGTATTACGCCGTTTAAAGCTGACCTTAAATGAAGTGCAATACTTACTTGTTGTCTTTTCGTGCAGAAGACGAAGTGTTCACAGATGAAGTTATGAATATCCAGGGAAATGACAAGAACAGGTAAAGTGTGTACAGTTGTACAATGTCGTGAATTTTCAGAATAAGGCACTACATTGGTTGGTATTTCAATCAATTTTTGTTTTGCCGTGTTGTTTCAGTACTCGTATCGCATATTTGTGGGGCTTAGAAGCATGGGCCTCCGTCTCAAAATTATACCTGGAAAATGCTTAGTTTGCTTAGTTTGCTCAAGAATGTATGGCATTTCAAAATAATGTACTTTTTATTTCTATGAATGATTCTCTGGTTTTGAGACAGTATTTGTTTTGTTTACCACCCAACTCGCAGTTTTGTGTCAGAACGAATCGGGGCAGTTCGCAGCTCTTACAAGGTCTCCTCTGATTTGCTGAGAAAATAATAGAACAAACAACACGACAATGGACCCTAGCCCTGAAAACAATAGAGCTGTGTGATGTACAGGTCCAATGAAATTAGAGGTTGTTTAGAGCTGCGTGGTATCTGAACGAATCTGGACACAAGGGTTAGCGCTCATAACGTCAGCTTTTGATCTCTGTACGGTGACCAATTTACCTTATCAACTTTAACTTATCAACCTTCATGTTTCGCTCCCCACCATCGCAGCACCACAGTTTCTTCAGCAATTAACCCCGCTAGAGCAGTTTTCAATTGAGTGTCGTAAAACCAAAACCAAAGAAATTACTCTGACCAATCACAGCAGACACAGGCAATCCAATCAACCAATCAGAACTCGAAGCAAATACATGTAGCCGGCGCCAAGCGCGGGAAACACGTGCCAGCAAGTCACGAATGGTTTTGGTTTTACTTCTGATTGATTGAGAAAGTGGCACGAGATTTGTTAGCTAATTACAAAGCGTAGCAATGCAAATCTAAAGTAATCGCTTAATTTCTTTCGACACAATTGAAAACCGCTCTATTCGCAGTTTTGTGGTTTGTCTTCGCGTTTGACAGTGTTTTTCGTGTTCATAACGAAGTCTTCAGCTGTAAGTCATAAGGTTTGCTTTCATTCTTTGCTGGCAAACGTAGCAAACTGTCTGTTTTGTTTTCGTGCTCTAGGGTGACCATAACTTTACCAAGATTTTCGATACCAGTTTCAGAAGACCAAATACAACAGGTGAGATATTGTTTCTCGTATTTATTTTTCTTTTTGGCCTTTAACCGTTTAATTCCCAAGGGTGTCAAACATCAAAATCCAAGAAAGATCCCAAATTTCATCATGCAAAAATATTAAAAAATAAATGGTACCATGCAAAAGTATTGCCGAAGAGGTTTCATTTGAATGGTCACACCATAGGATTTCATCAACAGACTCAAAAGTTAGAACAAATGGTACCATGCAAAAGTACTGCTGAAGAGGTTTCATTTGAATGGTCACACCAGAGGATTTCATCAACAGACTCAAAAGTTAGAACAAATGGTACCATGCAAAAGTACTGCTAAAGAGGTTTCATTTGAATGGTCAAACCATAGGATTTTGTCAACAGACTCAAAAGTTAGAATTGCCCTACATGTCTCCATAGAGCAGTTTTCAATTGAGTGTCGTAAAACCAAAACCAAAGTAATTACTCTGACCAATCACAGCAGTCGTAAACAATCCAATGAACCAATCAGAGCTCGAAGCAATTACATGTCGGCGGCGCCAAGCGCGGGAAAACACGTGCGAGCAAGTCACGATTGGTTTTGGTTTTACTTCTGATTGGTCGAGAAAGTGGCGCGAGATTTTTTAGCCAATCACAAAGCGTAGCAATGCAAAACCAAAGCAATTGTGTAATTAGTTTCGACACTCAATTGAAAACTGCTCTAACTGACAATGAGAGTAAATGGGTTAATAATTGAAAATGGACAGAATAGACCTCTTTAGTTTGGTTTGTGCGTTGCCCCGTTACAGATCATGCGAGGTTCTGTAGGGAATCGTTCCTTTATCTTTCCAAAGATTCTGCATTCGTATACATATGAATATGAGGAAACTTATAAGAGTAGCATTAAACAAAGCAAGCTAAAAGTCTATTGGTAGTTTGCACGGCAACCATGTTGGATAACAGAACAATGACATTTGCATCCTTTGGGGAATAAAACCCTATTTTTATGGAATGTTTTGTATTGTTTCTGTCATCGAACATGGCCGCCGTGCAAACCACCAATTGCATTGTTGTAGATACATTTACAGAATTAATTATGCTTTACATCGTTGTGGATTGATTTTTCATTTATTTTTGTTCTTGTTGTTTTAGGATTTTAAGGACTCCAAGATGCAGAGACGAGCGGAATGCAAGAAATTCGTGCGTGACATGGTGAAACTACACTGGAGTCTTGTATCCTTTCACTGGTTATAACGATGATTGCGTAACTAATGTGTGACTAATGTGACCATTCAAATGAAACCTCTCAGTCAGCAGTACTTTTCCATGGTACCATTTGTTCTAACTTTTGAGTCTGCTGATGAAATCCTATGGTGTGACCATTCAAATGAAACCTCTTCAGCAGTACTTTTGCATGGTACCATTTGTTCTAACTTTTGAGTCTGCTGATGAAATCCTATGGTGTGACCATTCAAATGAAACCTCTTCAGCAGTACTTTTCCATGGTACCATTTGTTCTAACTTTTGAGTCTGCTGATGAAATCCTATGGTGTGACCATTCAAATGAAACCTCTTCAGCAGTACTTTTGCATGGTACCATTTGTTCTAACTTTTGAGTCTGCTGATGAAATCCTATGGTGTGACCATTCAAATGAAACCTCTTCAGCAGTACTTTTGCATGGTACCATTTGTTCTAACTTTTGAGTCTGCTGATGAAATCCTATGGTGTGACCATTCAAATGAAACCTCTTCAGCAGTACTTTTGCATGGTACCATTTGTTCTAACTTTTGAGTCTGTTGATGAAATCCTATGGTGTGACCATTCAAATGAAACCTCTCAGTCAGCAGTACTTTTACATGGTACTATTTGTTTTTCAATATTTTCAAAATGAAATTTGGGATTTTTCTTAAATCTTGTTGTTTGGCACTCTTGGGTTAAGAAGGGTCGTAAATAATCAGAAAGCAGGATCTAGAGCACGTGACCAAATTTAACTACATAGTGTAATAACAGTAGTTTGTCCTTAACGCTGTCATAGCCGGCTTGTCGAGCAGCAGGAACTGGAAATGTGGACAATTTAAAGTTGGACGCCATCATGATGCAGGCTTTGAAGCCCGATCCCTTAACGTTTGGTTAGTAGACAAGTGTTTTGCATGACTGATATAAGCACTGATAAACATTTTTTATGTCACAGGTTATCTATGGCTACCATTAGCTTAAGGTTATATTAGACATTTAATACGCATGCGCGGTATCTAGTCTAATCTTAAGTGTTAGACATCCGTGAGATCGAAATATAAAACGCCTGGATCTGGCAGGCCATTTGTGCTTTTCGTCGATCTTCCCTGAAAGTCAAGCAGCATAATCACGTTTCTGTTACGCATGCGCGGTAGCAAGATGATCCCACAAGTGTTGGACAAATGTAAGTTTCACATATAAATGCCTGTTGTGCTGTATATTCCTTGTGGCTTCCCTTCGCTGAAGGTCAAGCGCATTTAAATCTATTCTAACAACCGAACGGTTGTAGCGTTGGGTTGCCATATAAACGACATGACCTTTGAAAGGCAGTCTCCTCTTTTTTTTTTTAAATAACACAATTTCATGTATTTTATTGCGTTGCAAGATGTGAAGATAAACGGACAAGAATACCATAACACTGCTTCAAACGGGGTCACGATTTCACTGTGTACGATTGTGGATCTTAGTGTTCAAGTTTCTAATAAAAGTGGTAAGTTGTGATTTAAAGACCCAGTATTGTCCATTATGCATTGCGTGCTGCGAGCATCGGCGGCCATTTTCTTGATGTTTAAAAATCCGGTATGTCTTACAGCTCTTTGTAATCCGTTTGCACCGGCAATGTTGGTCGTTAAACGTTTATTCGAGTACCTTATTTATCAGGCAACACTCAAGAACGTAATTTAATATAAAAACCTTTGAACAGAACAGATGAATGTTTGCCGCGAGAAAAAAAAAACCGGAAAACAATAGAAGCCTCGCTCCCGTGCAAACCAAAACAATAACAGAGACGCGTGAAGCATGATGGACAATACTGGGCCTTTAAGGGAAAGTAAAAGCGTTGACTGGGATATGTGAAGTTTCGGCGTCGTTTAAAACGGAAGGCAGTTTCCCGAGACGTCCGCAAACGTTCAGTGTGACGTCATCAAAACTTGACGTGGGCGTGCAAAACATGGCATTGTATAATGGCGGCTGTTGAATTTCCAATTGAAATTTACATGCGTTTGCGGACATCTCGGGAGACAGACTACCGTTTCAGTGACTTCTAGAAATAACTTGAGTGAAAATTCACATTCACCACCGTACAGGCTAACCACTACACCACCACACAGGCTAACCACTACACCACCACACAGACTAACCACTACACCACGGCACAGGTTAACCACTACACCACCACACAGGCTAACCACTACACCACCGCACATCTACATCATTCAACGTTGGTGACCAATCCACCTAGTAGTGTAGTAATGCTTTGTCTTGCTTTGCTATCAGATGAGTCCCTGGAGCCCTTGTTACTTAGCATTGAACCGTACCAAGACCAGGCCTCTGGTTGTCCAGTAACGGAGCTAGATGGAAAAGTGACCTGGGTCGGGGCGTTGCAGCTTCATACTTCTGAGGTGACGTTTTGTTGCTTTGTGTTCATGATGTAATCAGCTGATGTGGCTGATTACTTATAGTGTAAGAACTGTTCCCGCTTTGAACGCTTTGTCTCCAGCTTTTGTATGTGCTGACTCTGTTGCTGTGCTAACTCTGTTGCTGCGTTTCATTCAAGTATTTGTAACAATTTCACGTATTGACGATTTTTTTTTCTCGCTGTCAATGTCATGAGCTTCCGTGCTCTGACCGCCCATTGCTGGATTAGCTTGCTAAAGGCAATTATGTTAATTAAAGTTAAAGTGCATTCTTTGGTGTCAATTCTGGCTGTTCTTATTCCAAGAGAGCTAAAATTAAAATTTCAAGAAAAATCCCAAATTTCATTTTGTAAAATATTGAATAAACAAATGGTACCATGAAAAAGTACTGCTGAAGAGGTTTCATTTGAATGGTCACACCATAGGATTTCATCAACAGACTCAAAAGTTAGAACAAAAATGGTACCATGCAAAAGTACTGCTGAAGAGGTTTCATTTGAATATTCACACCATAGGATTTCGTCAACAGACTCAAAAGTTAGAATTGCCCTACATGTCTCCATAACTGACTCTGAGAGTGAATGGGTTAATAATTGAAAATGGACAGAAAATACCTCTTTAATTTGGTTTGTGTGTGTCCCATTTCAAATCATGCGAGGTTCTGTAGGGAATCGTTAGAACAAATGGTACCATGCAAAAGTGAAACCGAAGAGGTTTCATTTCAATGGTCACACCATAGGATTTCATGCACAGACTCAAAAGTTAGAACAAATGGTACCATGCAAAAGTACTGCTGAAGAGGTTTCATTTGAATGGTCACACCATAGGATTTCATCAACAGAATCAAAAGTTAGAACAAATGGTACCATGCAAAAGTACTGCTGAAGAGGTTTCATTTGAATGGTCACACCATAGGATTTCATCAACAGACTCAAAAGTTAGAACAAATGGTACCATGCAAAAGTACTGCTGAAGAGGTTTCATTTGAATGGTCACGCCATGGAATTTCGTCCACAGACTCAAAAGTTAGTACTACCCTACATGTGTCCATAATTGACTCTGGGAGTGAAAGGGTTAACAAAAAAACGACGGGAAAAAGGCCCAGCCGTATTACACGCAACTTTTTGCTGAATATATTGTTTATTATACGACAGTCATATTCTTATAAATCTCAGTTTTTGAAAGTGTTTGTCTGAGCGCGCTGTCAGACAAGTGTAATTTCGTGTCATATTTAACTCGTTTTGATGCGTATTTGCACTCTTAAATGCCATGTCGAATAATAATTGATTTTATTTCCTTTTCTCTAGTTATTACCGGGGTCTTCAGTCTGCCACTCGTGTTCCTTGGTGTTTTTGTACGTTGGACAGTATATGGTTTCTATCTCTTGTAGCCAAATGGCCATGGAACAAACAGAAACAAAAGACACTGCATGTAAATCAGCGGAAAGGACTCATAATTCTGAATCAAACATGGGCAATCCAACCAAGGAGAGCAATTCTACTGCTCTGAAGAAAACATGGACGTTTTCACCGCCGATCAAAATCAACGTTGTTTAGTCGAAAGGTGTTGGTTTCCTTTACAGTGAGAAATACGGCATGCAGATCTGACCAATCAGAACAGATGCAAAGGACGCAATGTGCTAATCAGAACTTGAAGCAAACACGTTCAACCCGGCGGTGCCAAGCACAGGAAAAACGTGAAGTTTGCAGAACATGCCGTGAAAGTGGAGTTTATTTCAAGATAGCGCGACATGTCCCCAGAACGATGTAAAAATATCCCTACAAATCTCATGCCTTTTAATTCTTTCCGAAAACAAACCGTATGCGATGGTAAACCGGCGTTTGATTTTTCACTCCCAGTCAATTATGGAGACCTATAGTGTAGTTCTGACTTAAAAGTCTGTGGACGAAATCCTATGGTGTGACCATTCAAATGAAACCTCTTTAGCACTACTTTTGCATGGTAGCATTTTTTCAATATTTTACAAAATGAAATTTGGGATTTTTCTTGAATTTGATATTTTCCACTATAGGGAGTTAACGGGTTAACGAAGATATTGCGACTATCCGAAAGGCTGCTGAAGGGTTTCATTTCAGTGAAAGTTCGCTCTTTAGATATTACATGATACTTTTAATTGCTTGAAACGTAATACCTTTCAAGGTCCAGTGGACATGTCAATCATATTGTACCGTTTCTATGGTGGTCTTTGACGATTTTCTCTTCTTATTTCAAGATACTTTCCCCTTAAAAGAAAGCTACTCCGGAGTAGTTTCCAGCGGAATAGTTTGATTTTTTTTTTCAAAAATTTTAAACTTTCTTGGAGACAAGAATGCTAAGGGACTGTTCGTCACTGTAAGCGATATGGAGAGTTGATAAGCTAATTAGTTTACCTGTAACGACTTGTCATCTACAAAATAACAAAAGTTATTTGAGAAAGAAAACGCCCTGAAATTGTCTATTTCACGTTGGCACCTTGACAAATGAGAAGCCAGACTCAATTTTTGGAGACATTTCATAAGAAAGCGCTCAAAGAAATACCTGTAATATCTCTAGGGATAAAATATGTTGCATAAGAATGACTTAGGAATTGTTTATATATGAAAGTTTTGGTTCGCCAAACTAAAAATATAAGCAATTGAATAACGGGTTAGTTTCTAAAGAAACTGTTGTGCTGCGTCCGGTGGGGGTAGGGGTGGGGGGAGTGAAATATGAAAACTTTCGTTTTCTCAGCTGGGTTGATAAGGATTCTTTACGGCGGTCAATTCATCTTACCAGCTGAGCTGATAAAAGCAAATTTTCAAAGATTATAAACAACGCGTATAAAAATAGGAAAATCAAAAATTAACTGTGAAACGAATTTTGTCGTTGTGAAATTAAATGAAAATATATTGTTTTTAGGAGGTGAGCCAATAAAATGAATTTACTTTACACTTCGTTTCTTTTCATCTAAGTTGAATTAGTTGTTTAATATATAAAATACACTTGACCACAACGGGAAAAACTGCTAGTCGGTTAATGTTATTATGGTCTTGTGAAAAAGTAGTCCTTAGATTTTTTATCTCATTTTCAAAGCCCAAAATAACAAACTTAAATACATCTCTTCACAAAAAACCTTCAAATTAGCTTTACCCTGAACGTCAGGTTTGTCATTGTTTGCTTGTTGCAAGTTGACTGTTGATTCAGCGTGACACCTAAAACATGATTTTTATCACCCGGGCTGATACCCACAGGTGTTAGACCCTGGGATATTTGGTGTGTTTATTGACTTTACAGCGGGTGCCCGCAGGTGGACAAGTTGGAAACACTCTGTATGTTACTTTGTGTTTATCCACCGGGATAAACATAACAAACCATATTTTCAGGTTAAAAGAAATTGAAGTAAAATTCCCACTGGCGTATTACATAAAGCAGATGTTTGAAACATACACACGTTTAATTTTAGTCCTGTCAAAAATGGAACAAAGTACAGAGATCCCGTACAGAGATCCCGTACAGAGATCCCGTGGCAACCGTTGCATTCCAAGTTTTTTGGCGCGAAAAATTCGCGGGCCAATGAGCCGCTTTCCAGGTGACGTAATGTTTTGGTTCGAAGGGTGACTTAATTTCAGAAAAATTACATGATGGTCGACCATAGCGGCTTCTGTCGGGGAAAGAGTTACGTTTGTTTCAGATTATCTAAGACATAAAGACACGTTTAAAGAATTCCCAGAATGGGTGAGCACGTTATAGGAAGCTGCGGATAACATGGACGTACTGTTTTACGAACAAGGTTCGGTACCAGTGAACAATTTATCGCGATATGACAAGAACGCACTGCGGTTGAATCTCGAGGGAGCACAACTTCCGTCGGTGGTACAGGATCTCAGAGGAAGTGGGAAACTCGGAATTTATGCTGAGAATTCACCGGAGTTGACACTGTTTAAGATGGTTTCCCCAGAGTTGGAAAAGTTTATTGCGAGCAATACCGGTCTAACGCCGAAAGGAAACCCTGGGACACTCAATTCACCGGAATTCACTTTATTCAATCTGATTTCACCGGAGTTTGAAAAAATTCTGGCCAGCGTTCAGAACCCTAAATCGCCGACACCGACGAAAGCTTCCCGTGAAGGGAATAACACGGTGAAGCAACAACACGAGGCTTATGTTCAAGGTTTCGCGGAAGCTCTTCAGCAAATACATGACCGGCAACAACCAGCAGAACATTTTCATAGGCAGAATGTTATACCCGTTACTTCTGGTACCAACGATGGCTGGGTCGAACCGGAAAGCACTCCGAATAACTTCCATAATCAAGTAGCGCATGAGAATACGTACGAGATGAGAAATCCCGGGTTTACCGGGGTAACCGCGTATGAAAACCACGAGTTAAATCCACCAGTTTCATACCGTGACAACAGTAACATGGGAGAAGCAGATAATTTTGAGTACGAAGAGACGTTAAAACCGCACGGAAATGTACTTCCGTTACCTCCAATCGATTTAGAACTTCAAGAGATTGTCAAACGAGAAAGAAAGAAACAGAAAAATCGGGTCGCTGCGTCAAAATGCAGGAAAAAGAAGCTCGAGAGAGAAGCTCAGCTGGAAGTAAGAGTCCAGCAGTTGAAGGATAAAAATATTGAACTTAATGCGGTGGCTAATGCACTGCGGCAACAAGTCAGTGAACTCAAGCAAAGAGTTCTCGAGCATGTCGCCTATGGCTGTCAGCTACCTTCTATCGCCTCCGCGGCATTCTAGCATTTATTTTCACAACTATCGCTTCTTTCTTCTTCTTCAATTAATACCACATCATCTTTCACTACTAAACGCCTTGTTTAAATTGTAATTTTTAATTAGTCCGGATCGAATCGTTAAAAAATAAGTGTAAACCATTCAAACTGATAACTGTCAAAGTGGTTTCCCATGGCGCTGTTTGTTTTTTTCATGTTTTGCAAATGAAATTTGGGAATCTATTGATTTTTTTTTGGTCGCTCTTGGAAGTGAAAAGTTTAAAAATTATTTTTCTTTAAATTATCTAAATTCTTCAAGTTGACTTTGATGCTATGGAACGGTAAATCCATCGATGAAAATGCCAGGAATTTGTCCAATTTTTGCACTCTCGTGTTTGTTAATACCTGTTTTTTCACGGCCCGGCTGCAGGTGGCTCGACTGTGATTTGAAGAGGAAAAGTTAACAAACATAAAAACAACATGAATAACGCTTCGTGCTTCCCTTCACATGCGCGAATTTTTTTTCCTTGTGTCTCGCAATAATTTCGAGTGAATTATGGCTTTGTAAACCAGTTAGTTGTCTTGCAATCTTGTCGTTTTTTTCGCTTCTGGTAGGAGATCAAAGGTTCTGTCGTTGTTTGTTTAGCAACAGGTGGTTTTCACGGTCCTGATGTCTCGTCACGGTCCAAGGTGAGTTGAGAGTTTCAAATCCTGCTCAAAATTTCACGCATTTTGGTAATCTATGATCAAACGTTTATTTTTTCCTGAGGAATAGAGGCTATTTTCCCACTTTTTTTTAATTTTTCTGGCAGGGGGAATAGGGTATGATCGCAGATAAGCATTCTGGCATCAAAAGTGACACTTATAACTCAGTATTCCAAGCACTTTAACGTGTTATCCTCCATTCCTTAAATAACCAGTAAAACACTAAATAATCAAAGTATAACCTAATGAGTTGTGTTGTATATAAAACTGAACTGAACTTATCGTTGTATATATATTTCAAATCATATTAAACTTGATAGGACCTCCCTCTGGTGCGCCGGACTGTTAGCAGACAGACATCAACCGCGCACCTATTTTTCACGTCATTAGATTAACAATTTTTAGATAAGTTCTATTGCCTACTCGCTTACACATCAATCAAACGTCATATTGACGTTGGGTTATTAGAAGTTCGATTCAATCAGTGAACCGCTGTCTCTTCCAAAACTTTAGGTGAAGATCTTTCTCTTTGCTGCCCACTCAGGGTTGGCGATGGCGTTTAGATACAGGTCTACTGGTAAACGAGGGCTTCTGATTTTAGAGTGCGATATTTTTACATGAAAATATTATTTATTATTAGTTACTATCTTAATATATTGTTCAAATATTGTATTATATGGTTATATTTAGAATACACTGATCGGTCTTGAGAGATAAAATACAGTGTAGAATCTCGATAACTCGAACCACCAATAACTCAAACTTCTCTCTTAAAGCGATTTTCAATTGAGTGTCGAAAGTAAATTCCCAGTTGCTTTGGTTTTGCATTTCGACGCTTTGTGATTAGCTAAAAAATCTCTCACCAAGTCAACCCATCAATCAAAAGTAAGACCAATCCTGACTTGCCCGCACGCGTTTTCTTGCGCTTGGCATAGCAGCGGCTACATGTATCTGCATGGAAATAACAGAAATGTCGAATATTACAGTCAATAGCGCCAAAAAAACTAAAACAAGTCGTCCGACGTTCCGACATTACTATCTCTCCATCAGAGATTACAGCAACTCCAGGGACTACATGTATCTGCCACGAGTTCTGATTGGTTCGTTGGATTGTCTGTGCCTGTTGTGATTGGCCAGAGTAATTACTTCGGTTTTGGTTTTACGACATTCAATTGAAACCGCTCCATTCGCCACTTTAGAAACGAGAAGGAAACTGGGCCGAGTGAACTTTCGCAACGACTTCTGGGATCGTTACAGGGGACGCTTCTTTTGTCTCTGTCCCCCAGTAACAGTCCCAGAAGTCGTTGCGAAAGTTCACTCGGTCCAGTTTCCTTCTCGTTTCTACAGTGGCGAATTCTAACAAACAAATACAGTTGGTTGGTACCTTACATCACTTTATTACAAAACAGTTTTCTCTCTGCGTTACCAGAATTCGAGCTATTGCTATTCCAGACTGTATGCATGTTAAAATTTTTTACCGGAGTATAATGTACCTCATACCTCACACTCTTTTTGATATATATTAAGAATAGGCTGTGGCTGAGCTAGGGTTGTGCCTAAATCATACCGTCCAGAAGGACGTCGGACACCTTATTGAGACTTATATAACGTGATGTCGACACTTAGAATTTGATTTTCGATAAATTTTTAAGTGTAAAAAAGAAAATCTAAAATCCCCGCTCAGGATTGACCCTGTGACCTTAGCTAGGCTTAGGCTTACATAACCCTGACCGTACCACGTCACTGTACCACCTAGCTTCCCGGGTTGTTTAAGCCTAAATTTAACTGTATAAATTGCTACCCCCTACCTCAACTCAAAGTTAACCAGTTACTCCGTTATATAAGTCTTAATAAGGTGTCCGACGTCCTTCTGGACGGTATGATTTGGGCTTGACCCTGAGCTAGGACAGGACGTTCTTTTTTTAAAGAAGGAAGGTGAGAGGGGGATGGGTGATTTGAGAGGGAAAATGAAACAGATACAGTATTTCAGTAAAACCATACTTCTGAGCAATTCAAAAGAGAAATATTGGCGAAGTTCTACAAATAAGCAAATTATTAGACATGCTTGCTATTATAAAACTATTTGTATGCGTCTTTTTAGCTCATTGTTAACATGGTAAATAGAGATGTTCTCAATTTTAACCTGGCTTTATTCTTAGCACGTTCTTAAAATTCTGGCCAATTTCACCCTCGACGTTCTTATTAATAAATAGGTTCTTACATAAAAAAGAGTGTATGTTGAGCTCAGCATTTTTACTATTCTTCCTTGGCCATTAAGTGCTTGAGTCACGGTGTATTCTGTTGTGTTTTTAGGCTATATTCCTTCGTTTTAGGAGGTTTTGCGAAAACAGTTGTTGCCTTCATAAGGTACAATTTCAAGAAATCCATTGACGCTCATTTTGGCGCTCTTGAGAGTTGAGGGTTAATTCAGAAATAGTGCGATGGAGAACATAGTGTTCAGGGGACGGTTGAGCTAAACATATCACGTTCGGCAATTGTAAGGGCATCCAAGCCTGAATAGTTTGGAGTCTAATGATCAAATGTACATAGAATCAAAGTAGTAGTGGAAAGAAAGAAGCAACATGCAAAATAAAACTTAACCAGGCCAACTGGTTGGCCCTAGCTTGGTGCTATTCTGAATAAAACGCTACTCTTTAACGTAAGCAATTGAATGATTCAGTAGCTTGTTTTTCTTTCTCGGGGGGAGGGGAAGGGGTACTGCACTGTATATATACGGTTGTTTCTTGTTCGGCTCTGTTCTGCCTGCCAGCCGTTACCTACTTTCCGAGGCAAGAGACAACCCCCAAAAAATTCAAGATGGCGGCCATTTTGGATGACGTCGCGGACCCCCAGCAGCCCCACAACCCATAATATTTACCTTATCTTGTAGAGCACATCAAAGGCTGTCTATTTCCGAAATATTGCAACATCGCAACCCCCCCCCCCCCCCTCCTCCTTGTACTACGGTGGGGGTATAAGTTTGCGTGTACGTCTGAGGGTTAATTAACAACGCGAACTAAATAAGCCAATGATTTCACCAAACCTTCAAGAGTGTCTAGATTATCAAAGCATTAAAGTAACAAGAATTTTACTTTGTATCAGTTACACTGGGGTATTTAAAAAAGTAATTCAGGTGTAAAATTTTCAAGAAACGAGTCTATCGAAACTCCGAGTTGACTACAAGGGTAGAGAGAAGAAACTAAAAACAACAATGATGACAACAACAACTTTATTGTAATGAAAAAGAAAACAGTTATAAGTATAACATAAAATTTAGTTAACAAGCAACTTTCGAATAAAAAGGTTTAATCCATTTTATATTAATTTTACAGGTTTTCGTTTATAACATCATGATTTTCATTCATATTATAGATTGTGTAGTTCCTCTGCAGAGGTGGGTGGTGTTTTGCAGCTATAAAAATAGAAGAAAATTTGCAGAATGACTGCTTGGAAAGACACAAGAAACAAATTGTTAAAGTGACAAAAAAATGACTCCAGCCACCAAATAGGGAAACCTAACAGTCTTCAGTTTTGCCTAGATTTTTAAAAAATTTAAATTGTTTAATAGAAATAACCCTCTCATCGTCCAGTACACCTAACGCCTAAAATTTAAAAAAAAAACATCAAATTCCGTACTGATTTTGTGAACTAACAAAACCCGAAAAACGTCCTGCTCATTATATATAGGTTTCATTTGGACAACCACACATTAGAATTTAGACTCATAAGTTAGCATTACCTTGTACTCCATAATAAACTGGAAAGTACTGCTCAGTAGCTTTGAATGGTCACACTTTAGCATTTCGTCTACAAACTGACAAGTTATAACCACCTTATACAGTAAAACAAAGAGCACCACAAGAACATACTACTCAGTAGCTTTCATTTAAGTGGTCACACTTTCAGATTTCATCCACACAGACTCAAAAGTTTCAGGGGAGTCGTCTTAACAGCACCACAGAAAAGATGCTCATCGGTAGCTTTCATTTGGTTAAAGGTTGTTCAGGAGTTTTGTCCACAAACCCAAAAATAAGAACCATTTTACATCACTCAAGTTTTGATCCTAGCAGGAAAAGAAAATAGTTTGTAGATGCAACACTCGAGTTTCTTCATCTTACCTGAGAAAAAAACGACCATCCACTTTTGGAAAACAAGCCCATGCGTCTTTTATCAGTTGACTAAGATCTCCTCTGAATAAACGCGTCATTGCGATTCTTTGTATTTTGAAGTCCTGCCTCTGTAACTCTAACGAGATGGCTATCAAAGCAAGAGGGAAAAAAGAAAAGAAAGAAAATATCAGTGAGTGGTATAGGTAAAAGGAAAGTCAACCAAACAAGCCCGGTCAGTAGAGAGCATGATTTTTGGACGATCCGAGGTCACTCGCTCGCACTCCCAGTGATCCAAATTGTCAGCAAATATATTTCCGTGACACCACGACGATATAACGGGTAATTCTACCACAATGGAGGAGATGATGTCTGTCAAGTTGCCCGGTTCGAGAGGGAAACAGCGCGTGGTAAACCCAGGTTTCCGTAGACTTGCTCCATATACGCTTACCCTATAACCTGGTACCGTCAACCGGTATGCTAGCGCTATCCACTGGATAAATTTCTATCCAGTGGATACTAAACACAATTGTTTTTTTTTTTTTATTAATACTGAAATATCCGCAGGATAATGATTTTTTTTCCGGTGGATAGCGTTATCCACCTTTTGAACAACCGGGGCCTGGTGCATCAATGGATACCAGGGGAGGGGTAATCCCATTGCTGTCTAGCATCCTACACGGGGAGGAGGGGGGACTGATAATCCTGTTCGCTAAAAAGTCTCGTCCCCTCCCACTATCTTTCCCTTTCTTCATTGGAAAAATTGGACTGAACTAATGACACGTGAACAAGGATCAGACGCGAACTCTCGACCCCTGGATCGCGAGTCCGATTATTTAACCGTTAGTATCCGTGGCTGCCAATTATTCATGCTTAAGAACAAAATTAAATCTATGTTGCTGCCATTCTCCAGTCCACTGTTCAGCTTTCTACAAATGAAAAAAATTACTTTAGTATCAGGAATCAGTGGTTGACGAAGGCTGTGAAAAGAAGTGCAATTAATAGAAAAATGAAAGTCCTGAAAAAAAAAAAAATATATATATATATATATATATATATATATATATATATATATATATATATATATATATATATATGTACTAAAGAAATAAAAAACGCGCCGAGTGCATTGTTGAGTTATATAAGCACGCGGGAATTTTTAAGAACACGAGAGAAGTGCAGAGAAGCACGAGCCAAAGGCGAGTGCTTCTCGCACTTCTCGAGTGTTCTTAAAAATTCCCAAGTGCTTATATAACTCAACAATGCACGAGGAACAAGTTTTTTTATTTCTTTTATAAAATAAAAACGGATATGATGAATCTTTATACGTCACGCGCGTGCTTGATCGAGTTATAATGAACTCGCGGGAACCAATCATAGCGCGCGCATTTCCTTGAGCATTTTATAAATATATATAAATAATATAGTTGAATAAATGGATACTAAGCAAAGAATGTATTATATACAGAGGCAATCTTCAAAATTTCTACCAGCGACAATTCCCCCTAAAACGTTAACAATTGATAGGATAACGCCAAAATAAATAAAAAATAAATATACTAATAAATGAGCTACTTAACTGTTTAATCTAACAGTATGTGTATTAAATATTGCTTTGCATGCATGCTACTAAAAATGCGTCTTAATATATATTTTATCTGAAAATATAATAAAGAAACGTCGATTTAAGTTTTCTTAGTTTGAAAACTCAAATCGTGTGTTTTATTTGATGTAGAATCTTGAATTCAGTTTTTTCGGTCTTACAAAAACTTCAATTCAAAATATTCCACATTTTGATAACTTTCATTTCAAATATTTACAGCTTGTAAATAGCATAAATGAAAACAGATTATTTTCTCACACTCAAACTTAATTTACAATTTTTACGAATAGTAAAAATTGGAATTTAAGACCTGCATGACGAAAACTGAGTTGAAATCAAAGTTAAAAGTATTTAGTTTGAAATCAATACCCCAGAATTCGACAAGCGTATAACTTGCGTTTAGAGTTTTTGCTTTGCAAAACTTGAAATACATTTCTTTTGTTTGGAAATAAATACGTGGTTTTCAAACTTTTTTAATTGAAAAAAGCTTGAATCCACAATGCCTCGCGTTTTTTAATTCGTTGCAATTCAATTCAATCCACGGTTTTATGATTTAAACTTACTTTTGTCTTTAGCAAGAAAAATCTCAGATAACCTGACTTAGGAGCGAACAAAGATCTGGATTGAACATACGAAAATGAAACGTGATGACTGACCGATACCACCATCGACTGAAAACCGAGTCATCCCGATTCTAAACCGATGCATATTTAATTTGAAATAATGAGCCGACCGCGGAATAGTTCTATACATCTTTTCTCGTTATAACAACAGCAAGATACATAAACGGACAGGCATCAAGGATATACTTACGTGTTGTTGGTTGTGTTGTTATTTCCGTGGTAGTTTCTAACTCTGCCGTGAAAAAGAATACACACATTTTGTTTCAATGTGAGCGCAAAAGTGCAGTGGTAGACCGAATATATATAAACATTCTGGGAACCGATATTTATGTGTATTCCTATTTGCCGTTTTTGTGATGTGATAAATAACCGTGAGCTCTATCTACGCAAAATAATTATAATCGCAAATGAAAAGATAAAATAATATAAAAGGTTCTCAATGGGATGGTGGCTTTTACGGTTGACGGTTAGGCCCGGTTCAGACGCCGAACTTTTCATGAGCCGAACTTAATTCGAATTTGGACCGACCCAAATTAACAAAAGTACGCCTGTTGATTCAGACGCCGAACTTAATTAGCTGAACTTAACTTAGTTTGAAGAGAAACAAATCGAAAGGTCAGCGATTTTCAGGCAAAGATGTCAGAACATGCACCAGTCGTTATAATAACTTATGCATTAGGTTCGGCTCATGAAAAGTTCGGCGTCTGAATCAAAGCCGTTCCAAAGCCGAAATTCCCGGCTGAGCCAGGCGGAAAGAACGGCTGAGCCGTTCCAAATTCAAATAGCCGTTCTTAACTGATTCAGACGCCCAACTTTTCATGTACTTAATTCAAGGTATTAGGTTCGGCTCATGAAAAGTTCGGCGTCTGAACCGGGCCTTATAAAACGTTTGGCTTTTTTATGGCTAACGGTTAATTTCTTCCCGTTCCAGTTAACAATAATCTTAAAAAATAATTTTCATTGTTTTAAAAACTTAAAAATTAATTCCATTATTTTAAAAAAGTTAATATGAATTGCCATTGCTGTAAAACACACTTTTAAAAGGTCTTAAAGGGTCTTAAAAGGTCTTAAGGCTATTCTGGGGCAAGACACAAACTCACATAACGGTTAAAATGTTCTATTTTTACGCCTATTGACAACATTTTTGGGTCGTTTTCGGTTAACGGTTAACCCCATTTAGACCCTGATATGATGTTTTTTTTTACATTGTAGAAATGGACTTCTCTGTTACGTCTGTTTATTTTTCTCAGGTATGGATTTCTGGCTGTGTCTCAGTGACTGCACTTGTGATACGCGCTTGCCTTACAAGCCAATAGGCTTATCAAATTAATGCACTTCACCTGCTTCTGTAGCAAACGTAGATGGAACCATAACAGTTGATGACCCTTGTACTTCCTTTACAGTAATGTCCCCTGTCAGCCGATATCCAAGGGCTCCTGTTTTGTTACCGTCTCTCAGTGCCATAATTATGTTACTCTCCCTCGCATTTGATGATTCATCTACCACAATGTCAAAATCTATCACCACACTTCCATATGAAAGTCCAGTAACCTCAACACGTATAAAATTGGACAGCCTTGCTCTAAAGATGTACTCCACCTTTGAGGTAAAATTTCTGATGAAAGCGCCGGACTCTGTCGAGCTGAGGTCGTTGTAAGCAGACAAATAAATTTCGTCCAAAGCAATTCTTGCTTTAAAGTTCTTTTCAACTGAAATTTCTGGAAATAAAAAATAATGTTAAATATAAGCAAAACTAAACACATAATTTTTCTTATTCAGTATCATTTTGTATGATGACATAAAATTTAATGGCAAACTACGTACACTCTCCAAGCAGCCACAAGAAAGTGGCAACAGCCAATTTCAAACTTACTGGTTGGTGTTAAACTTGGCGTGATGACATCACTACTTGAGACTGAGGCTGAAAAATATATACAAAAGACATGGCAGAAAATGGGTTTCATTAATGAAACAAAAGAGGTCAATACAATTTTATTTGGAGGTATCGATGACGTGTCTAATGATTCTTTACTTTAAATGCAAGCCATTAAACGTGAGTGCAAATAAACGTTGTTGTTGCGGTTGTTGGCAAAAAAGTCAAACTTACCAGTTGGTAATAAGATTGGAGTGGTGACATGACCGCTTGTGGTTGGAGCTTAGAAAGATGCAAAATAGCACGATCAGAAAAAATACTTAATTACAATGGAACTTCTACTTTGGGACACTTCCATTAAGGAGCTAGGCACCTCTCCTGGTCGCGGTCGGCAAAATGCTCATATGGTCTTTGTAATTATCACCTCTATTAAGGAGACACTTCTCCTGGTAGCGATGATGTTCCATTAACCCTATTTTGCCTGGGTTTTTCTTGAGTCCCTCGTTACTTCAAGAAAATAAACAAAGTTAACACCACCAGTTATGGCGGCTTCCCTCTCTCTCTCTTATCATGGTTGCAAGCTATATGGAATAAGCGAGTTCGGTTTCAGTGGGCATGCGTTTTTATCCCTAGATTATTGTCTACTTTTTTATTAATGCTTGTTTTTATCCCGACGCGCGCACATGGTTTTTAGAACTCCGAATTAGCTTATTCCCTTCCTAATGATATTAGAGCTATTCCAGAGTTAAGTAAATTAAAATTGGCCATTTCTGATCTAAAATTTGATGCTGACTGCTGCACCTTTTATGGTTAATCTTATTAATATTTATCTTAATTAGTCAGCTGATCAATTGCTTTTTTCATATTCTGTACCAATGCTATTATATTTATTTATTTATTTATTTATTTTATTATTTGATATTTATTTTTATTTATTTATTTTTGCCATTTATCCTCGGAGATATTAGCATCTTATTGCTATCTTCAATTCGAATATAAATAAAGATTATTGTATTGTATTGTATTGTATTGTATTGTATTGTATTGTATTGTATTGTATTGTATTGTAAGGCTATGACAATGAAACCTAGCGGGTACAAAGTATGTCCAAAACTGTCTCCTTTACGGTCCGCACAATGAAACGACGACGTCATATGAGGTAGTTATTAGGTAATTAGTTATACGGCGCCATCATGGATCCGCCATCTTGGATTTCTGAAATTTTTCAAGTCCAAATTGACTCAAAATTAATCAAAACTAATAAATAAACGCTAAACATTGTTTTTCTTCATTGAAAGGTAAAAAATGCAAATTTAAAAAAAACATGGCTATCAAAATCTTGTTGCCATGAAAACATCAAGTCACGTGATCAATAAAATGTCACATGAAATTGTTGCCGGATAAATTTTAGGAAAAGCCACAAAGTTTGATGGCGTTTGAATACATATTAAAGAAGTTATGACTGTTGCAAGTTAGGGCGGGCACTTTGTGCCCCCCCCCCCCCCCCCCACCCCCTCCCCAGGCAAAATAGGGTTAATATTCGTGCTTGGTTGCCCTTCAGGTCATGTTTAACTATGACTACATTTTTGTTGTAACTTTGTTTAGCGAGCAGCTTTTTGAAAAACTTAACAACAAAATGCACTAAGGCCAAAACAAAACCTTTTCGTTGCATTATAATAATTAAAAATAGTTTGCATGTAGCCCACAGTTTGCTTACCGTAACTCCTCTGTTAAGCGCCCCTGGGGCTCATTTCTTTCAAGCACTTTAAAGGGGAAGGGAGTGGCCTTATCAGTGAGTAAGCGAACTTCCTTAGTCCATAAACAAGTGTCATACATTCATGGTTATTTTTTAGTACCAGTACCGGTAATATTTCTCCCAAAGCTCGCGAGTATTTTGATTCGTGCCAAGACTAGTACGGTAAAATATAATGTACCCATATTAATACAGTCTGTCGTCGTTGGTTTAGTTGTACAAAGGAAAAGGGAGAAGGAGGAGGAAGAGGAGGGGGGGAGGAGGAGGGGAGGAGGGGGGGAGGAGGAGGGGGGGGACGAGGAGGGGAGGAGGGGGGGAGGAGGGGGGAGGAGGGGGGGGAGGAGGAGGGGGAGGAGGAGGGGAGGAGGGGGAGGAGGGGGGGAGGAGGAGGGGGGAGGAGGAGGAGGGGGGTTAAAAGAGAGCGGGGAGGCTTAATAAATTTCTTTCTCTAAAAGGGAGGGGGAATTATTTCAAAGGCGGGTGGGGCTTAATAGAGGATTTACGGCATTCAGTTTTCTTTGGTATGGTGATAGTAATTTAAAGTAGAGCCACACACTCCACGCAGGCACAGGAAAGTTGCCATACCTAAGTATCATACTTACCCCCTGATGATAAGCTTGGAGTGGCGACATTACCGCTGGTGTTTGGAGCTGAAAAAAGGTACCAAAGTGCCAAGTCACCGTGTTTTCGTATTTTTGAGTTTTTTTTAAGTCGTTATTTTGTCTTTTTAGTTCATATTTCTTTGCGTTTATCACTTATCACTGATATTCCAGCCTGAACGCTGTCCCTTTATTGTTACACTACTGTGCATATGCACTCAATTGTTATTTTAATACGTATAGGTAATCATACGGTTTCGAGTTCAATTTGGGATTAATTTGCACGAGAGAGTTTTTCAAAAAGCTCAAAATTGCACCTGTTAGGCTCAGGCTATCTATATATATTAGAGATCTACATTGCATGTAAACAGTTCAAATTGTTTAAAGAACGACGATATCTACAAAATTCACATTACGTTTTTGTAGGAGTGGATATTAAACTCAAAAATGAACATTGTTAGTACTTACTGTTGGTTATGTTAGTGAAGTTCACTTGAGAGTAGGTAGCCTTAAATCCACGGTAAGCCACACCATAATCAGTCACAAACAGAATCGTCAAGATCTCACGAAACGATAACAGTGTTACATTTCTAATGAGTCTTCCACACATTCGCCCATAAGGCACACCATCACCAGATAAGGAGCCATATTGAATTTGCAAATAATCATACGCACAAGACTTCCTGTACCGTTCGATTAACATGTCTTCAATGATTAACTTGATGCGTTTTCCTTTACTTGCTGTGATTTTCCAGCTGCATTTCGCAAAGTGTGGATAATTGCTGGGGTAGAAAGGACTGGTGATGACTCCTGAAGTCTCATTTAGGGTTAATAGACCTGGACACACTGCATAAGAAAACAGTTCAATCGCATTTTCAACAAATGACATCTAATCGGAAAAAAGAAGAATAATAAATGTGCTTTATGTTACATTTTGGAACTATAGAAAGTGATCGGCTTACAACCCAAATCCAGAGAGCTCTATCCAAAACGCACAGCCCTGTTAATCGTGGACTGACGGTTGTTTACAAGATACTTGACTCACTATCTGGCATAACCGGTGAGTTACTACCCAAGAATTAGTAGCAGTTACACGAAGCACTTTTACCTAGGCATAACTAATTTAATACCTAGATAAAATTAATATACCTAGGCTTTTCGCAGACGGCAACGAGAACGTTAAAAAAAGCCCAGGCAGAATAGGGTTAAAGCCAGTTTATAAACAATGATTGAAAGGAAAGTTCAGCTGGGAAATTGTGTTAGTGAAAATACAACCAATAGCGATCTTAACTCGACATATAAGTTCCATTAACCTTTATTCTTTAATTGACCGAAGAAGTACATCTGACTGTTAAATATTTGGCTATGTTGCGTTCCTGACTTACTTTATTTCAGATAATATGCATACCATATTTAATAAACGCCATAAAAATGCATCTATGACAGAGGAACCCTATTGTGATGGCCCCATTCAAAATTATAATAAATGATACTAAATTGTATCGTGAGTTCAACAAAACAAGGTATTTAAGGTAAGGAGAAATCTTAATTGATACATATTAGTAATGGCACCTACCTGACTCATAAGTGATGGCCGTGTAAGATGCATTAAATCCTTTGTACTGATTGGTCAGTGATGTGAATATCACTTGAATAGAATTCCCCACAGAGTACACGGGAGAAGGAAGAGACTGGCCACCCAGCTGGAAAGGCAGATTTCCGTCAACTGAAGCAACATTTGTGATGGTAACACGGTCATTCCAATAAGGATCCAACTCAAACTGTGGAAAGCTGATCTTGATGATGAACCCACTGGGAACTGTGATATTCCAAATACATTTGCTGTGTTGAGGGTAGTTGTTTGGAAAATTAGGGCTTGAAAAGAATCCACTTGACCCAGTAAAAAACTCTTCAGCGGTACAACCTACAAAGAAAATCAAACTTCTCAGGGTGTCGTATTTCAATGATCATTTAATCTGGTGAATTTGTCATGCTTTATCTCTTTACAGAACAGCGGTTTATACAAAGGTAATTATTTATTTAGTTTTACCGAAGTTTCATCTAATCTTATCAATGAAGTCGCAGCGAAAGAAAATTGTCGATTCTTGCCGGTTTGTTCCCCGCGCACCTGTCTTTTATATGCGTAACAAGAAGCTGTACACAGCTTGAACTCGTGGCGCCTTTAACTCCTTGCAGCATTGATTCCCGAGTGTTTTAATTTGAGTGCTTTTACGGAGAAACATAAGCTTAAAATTGTCTTGTCAAAGGCTCCTAAGAGCCAACCCTTGAATAAGAAATGCTAACGCGTAACGCAATATTGCGCTAAACTTATGTTTTCACAGACACGGTTCGATAATTTTTTAAAGAATGAAACGTAAGGATTTTTGACGAACGCAAAAAAAGAAAAACAGTACATCACTTTCATAATGTCCAGTCCGAAGAAAGAAAAAACGGAAAAAACTCGGGGCTTCAGACTGTCACTCCCAGCACTAAGCCACAACCTCAATCCGCTACACTACCGAGGAACAGATTTTTAATTCAGACAAAATTTTATTATTTCAAGGTAGATACGCATCAAAACGCATGTCTCGGTTGAGAAATCCTTTCAGATCGATTGCACTAAAGACTCCAAATGCGAAACATCTTTAAGCTTATTGTTGTTTATATTCGCTTACATCAAATTAATTATTGTTATCGCTGGATTCACGTTGGTCTTGTAAAAAAACGCATTCGTAACAAATCATTACTCACTAAGTTTACAGCTGATGGAAGGAGTGAGTGAGAGTGAATGAGTGAATTTAAATTAGTCACCGTTACCGATAACCCGTTCATTACGCTTGCGCGTATTTAGGGGTTCAAAAGTAAGACTACACTACATTCACTACATTCAGTAACCGACACTTCTGAAACTCGATCACTAAGCAAATTGCAAGTTATATGCAACACAAAACTTGCCGGAAAAAATATCCCACAGGAATAAGCGGGAACACAATATCAAACGGTCCCATTCATCCATGAACGCCTTGCATTGTCTTGAAAACTTGCAATTGTACCCTGTAGTTCTTTCTTTTGCTTCTCAAGTCAACACACGGAGAGATTTTGCGGTATGTATTTCATGGCTGAAAGCCATATAGTCATCGAGATAAACTAAAATATTCGTGCATAAATTTGCATGCGCTGATGTGACACGAAAAAAAAAAAAAGAAAACTCAGAGCCGGATTTACAACTCGTGTGCTGCGCCACGAGTAATTAGTTTACAGTGCTCTTACTGCCGGAACTCTAGCTAATTATAACAATTGCCTCCACTGAAGGGCTTTGTTTAATTATGTTGGTCTAATTGACAACTACACTTTTCTCCCGATTACTCTCTCATCATTACGTCATCTGGACCCAAAACGTTTGCTTATCATGCGACGAAATGATGATGCTCAAATTGCTTTCATGGATTGAGAGATTTAATTGAAATATGTTATCGCGGGTGTCAGTTCGCCTCATTTTTCTCACGTTTGAAGGATAAACTAACTTTATTTGAAGGCCACTAGCCACTACAGATTTGTAAAGATATTTTAGGCTATTTTTTATATTATTTACATACGAGGGTCACTGGTTTGTCAGTTTTCCAATTGTTATTTGTTACCTATCTATCTATCTATCTATTAATGGTGGTAGACAAACAAAAATATTTTAACTTCAATCACCAGTATTTTTTTTCTTTTTAAAAAATATAGATAATTATAGACAAAATGATTGATCATAAAAAAACTGAGGTCATTCCGTCATCCAAGCTGGTAAAACGTTAAACATATTTATCACGTTTTATTTGTCTCCATGTATTTCACATTGGGAAAGATTGATGCATCAAATTATGTGCGTTTGCATTGGACATGCACAAAATAGAAACATAGCCAGCGTTAATAATCAAAAGTACGATTGATTGATCCAAAGTTTCCCAACTGTTGTCTTCAAGTTTAATTAAGATGTTTTAAAAGGACAGGGAAATCCAATTGAATATTGGTTTCTACATGTAGTTATTCGGTAACCTGACTGGAAGTGCGCTGAAGTCCAGGGAAACTTCCACATAAAGTTGACGGGGTTTATTGCCGGAAAGGTTGAAACGAACCCATGAAAGGCACCAGAAACCCGTTTGGTGAGTGTTGCTTGCATTGATCTGTACCCCTAATAGCTACTAATTCTTTCTGAAAAGTTAATTGTTCCTGTTAGTATATTATTCTGGCTTTATATACTATGAAAGGTATCAGAATAACTCTGACAGTAGCCATTTTCGATTCATACACCCTTTAAGGTGTCCTAATAGGGACACACATTTTTCAAAATAACTGTAGTGTTGACACTTTTCCAATTCGGACTATAACCATAGTAACGATAGGTAGTAGGTCAAGGTGTGGCTTGGCTTTAGTGCCCACTGTGGTTTAATTTCCATTGTGGTTTGATTGGTGGCAGCACAACTAACACGCTTTTCTAATCAACACTGCACAAGTGGATGTCCACTGTGACGTAATTTTCCCGGTGTAAGGATGTTATTTAGATGGCTGATAGTTTATGGATGGTTTGCGTTTAACATGAAAAAAGCTTAAGGCGCTGTTACACCAGGCAATGTTTCGTGCAACTTGTCTCGCAATTTTGTTGCGACACAAGTTGCATGAGAAATTGCCCAGTGTAACATACCCCGCAACAAACATTTCTCGCGATTTTTTTGTTGCCGCAATCGTTGCGAGAAGTAGAAGTCGGTTCTACTTTTGGCAACGATTCTCGCCACGCCGCAACGAATTTTTCAAGCGTTGCGTAGTGTAACACGTTTCCTGCAACTTGTGTCGCAACGTTTTGTGACTTTAGCCAATGAAATTGCTCCTTTCACCGTCGGGCGAGACAAATTGCAAGAAACATTGCCTAGTGTAACACCCTCTAGGCAACTTGTCTCGCAGCATCGCAACGCACGGTTTTTAGTTGTTGCGAGACAAGTTGCACGAAATATTGCCTAGTGTAACAGCGCCTTTAGAACAAATAAGATTATTTTTCCCATAAAAAATAATTTTTTAGAGATTTGTGATGCACGTAATCAGTTCAAATTGTTTAAAGAAGGACGATATCCACAAACTTCACATTACGTTTTTGTAGGATTGGATATTTTTCCTTCGATAACTTGTTAAACTAAAAAAAGAACGTTGTTACTACTTACTGTTGGTTGTGTTAGTGAAGTTCACTTGAGAGTAGGTAGCCTTAAATCCACGGTACGTCACAGCATAATTAGTCACAAACAGAATCGTCAAGATCTCACGAAACGATAACAGTGTTACATTTCTAACGAGTCTTCCACACATTCGCCCATAAGGCACACCATCACCAGATAAGGAGCCATTTTGAATTTGCAAATAATCCCATGGACAATCGGTCCCGTGCCAGCTAATGTACATATCTTCAATGACTAACTTGATGCGTTTTCCTTTACTTGCTGTGATTTTCCAGCTGCATTTCGCAAGGTGTGGATACTTGCTGGGGTAGAAAGGACTGGTGATGACTCCTGAAGTCTCATTCTTCAGGGTTAACAGACCTGGACACACTGCATAAGAAAACAGTTCAGTCGCATTTGCAACAAATGACTTCAAATCGCAAAGCGAATAATGTGCTTTATGTTACATTAGACCTATAGTAAGTGTTACTTCTGCCTCGCTGTTAATGATTGCACTCACAAGATTTTAAAATTAAAATCAAAGGCTCTAAGAGCCAATCCGTGAATAAGAAATGCTAACAAGTAACGAAATTTTCACACTGACACGGTTCGATGTTTTTTTAATTAAACGTAAGGATTTTTGACGAAAACAAAAAAAGTAAATCATGTTCATAATGTCCAGTTCGAAAACAAAAAACAAAAAAGGGATACTGAGCGTGAATTGAACACGAGCCTCCCGTGTGCAAATCCCGACGCCAGCCAACGAGACCATCGAGGAACACATGCTCAATTAAAACTAAATTTTGTTATTTTAAGGTAGATACGCATCAAAACGCGTGTCTCGATTGGAAAATCATTTTAGATCAATTTTAATGTTGCATTAAAGACTCCAAATTCGAAACGTCTTTAAGCTTATTGTTGTTTATATTCGTTTACAACAAATTAGTTCTTGTTATCGCTCTATTCACGGTGTTCTTGTTACGAAACGCATTCGTAACAAAGCATTACGTCACTAAGTTTACAGCTGATGGAAGGAGTGAGCGAGTGAGTGAGTGAGTGAGTGAGTGAGTGAGTGAGTGAATGAGTGAGTGAATTAGCCACCGTTACCGATAACCCGTTCATTACGCTTGCGCGTATTCACGGGTTATCAACAATCATTTTTACAAAATCTTAAAAACGACATTCAATTAATGACAACGATGACCTCACCACCCATCTCCAGAAAGCTCCATCTAAAAACGCATGTGCGCAGCCCAGTTACAGTATCATGACATGTTGATTTTGCCGAAAAATTTCAAACAATATTTTTTTTCACTAGATTTATCGGGGAGACCGAGATCTATATTTTGCCAACAAAATAATGGGGGAAAAGCGTACATTCAAAAATAAAGGGGAAAAACTCCTTTTGAGTTTTAATAATGCTAATTACGAGCGCGAACAATCTTCTTTCCTATCGAGATCGTTTCATTTCGCTACTCTCTGCGAAAATGATAAAATTTTGTAGCTAATACCTGAAAAGAAACGCAAGCGAAACTCTTGCCCGTTTGCATCATCAAAGAAACCAAAAAGGCGAAAAATTAATCACAAATAAGCCATTAGACGAAGAATGGGCAAGCACTTTGGTCGAAAGAGATCGTTGATCGTATTTTCATCAAGAACTCCAAAGAAAACCCGACGAACATATTGAAGTTCAACCTTATATCAGTGCAAGTCAAGTTAACTAACTAATCTAACTCATAACTGGCGGAAATCCTGAATCGGTTACAATTTTTCGTATCGGCCAAGATTTCGAGCATAACACGCCTTAGGCCCAGTTCAAACGTCGAACTTCACATGTGCCGAACCTAATGCAAATGAGCAAGAACAATAGATTTTGCTCATTTGCATTAGGTTCGGCACATGTGAAGTTCGACGTTTGAACTGGGCCTTATTCACGATGGCCGCCGTGTTGGTTTTTATATTATTATGCAAATTTACCACGAGATTTCTGAGGGGGCAAACAACTCAAACTCGGGAGATTTCAAACCAGTTGTTTATTATACTGATATCTTTTCGGAGCTAATACATTTTTACAGTGTACAGTGGTTAATATACTTAAATTTAAGTTATTTTCGTCGCTTTAGTAGCAAGTAAACAATAGTTGACAAAACTGATGCAAGTCAGATATAGATCAACCATTCCAAACTTCTAATAAATATATAGCTATCAAATATGATTTTTACAAGGATACTTCACAGTTTATCCATTGTTTGCCCCCTGGCAGAGCACATGGCTAGTTTGCATCATAATGTTGCCACCAACGTGGCGGCTATCGTGAATAAGGCCTATTAAGGTGACTCGCTCGAAACGCAAAATGCGCTCATCTGTGACCAGGATGCAATTTCGCAATGGCAAACTTTCGGTTATAACTCTTTTGTTTTTTACTCTATTGCAATAACTATTTTTGTATCTCCTAGCTGAATGAATCATGGATTAATAAATATGAACCGGTTTTCTTTGAAATAAATACAGGAGCCAAAATCTGGATTTGCGCAAACCCCTCATTTCATATTGAGGCCCTCCTAAAAAAAATTGGTCCGTTTTATTTGGCTCAAATTTCAAATTTCAAGTAATTTTGTTTCCAATTTTGTCATATGATAAAATGCTTATTGACTAAGTTAGGTCGGGCCGGATGGGACAATATTTGGCTCTCGGTCATGGCGTACGGACCTGGCTGCGCTCGGTCCGTACGCCATGACCTCGAGCCAAATATTGTCCCATCCGGCCCTCCCACCACAATACCAAAAAGGATTCCCTATTTAAGAACTGAGTAC